>JAPDOI010000765.1:0-252500 GCA_029168955.1 Aplectana chamaeleonis
TTCAGCTGCACTGTATGACTTCACCTAAATGATTATTGGTTACCTTTGATGGTGAGACATCCGAAGGCAGGGTCTGCTATTTAAAGGCCGTGGTCGCGATGAAAAACGTTATCAAAAAAACTACAAAAATCAGCTTAGATCAAAAACAGCTGAAAAAGTATGAAGGTAGCGCGGTGGAAAACGGGCTAGAACTAGAGTTTCTAGGGCCCAAAGTACCTCCAGTTCATTTTGTGCACACGTGCACAGCGCAGCAAAAAGATCGCAGTCTCATGCCGGAAGCAGTCAAAATCATCGACATTCCAGAGGAAAAAATAAATACAAATTTACCAAATAAAAACAGTTGAACAATGAAAGAAAGCACTCCAGTCAATGTTTTTTGACTAGATGTGTACACAAATTCGAAGGTTCATTGATTGAATTTCAATTTCAAGCAAGCTTATGTTCTTGATATTAGAGATCATCGATGCCGATGATGTGGAGTGGGCTCATCCACCATCTAGATACAAGAAAGCTCAGGCTTCAAATTTGGCCCAAAACAGTGGGTTTTTCGCGATTTTTTTCTTATAGGTTCCACTTCTCGAGACCCAGAAAAGGGTTTAAAGAGAAAAACACGACAAGGATATTTGATCGCGATCACTGCCTTTAAGGGGTTATTGGGCTATGCTTTTGAGAAAGTAGATCTGGCCATCAAAAAAAATTAAAATAAATAAGAGAAAAACGCGCACAGATAAGTTAGAACGACTAATTACGGGTTTTAGCCCACCCAATTAACGTGGTTTTCATAATTACCTTTGTTGCCGTCATTTGCTGGCACTTACAAGTGGAACCAGTTAATAAGTGATAGTGACCATTCCAAATGAAATGTATTTTTCTAGAAACCATTTTCGAACGAAAAGTCCGAATATGCCCATCGCAGCTGCCCAGGACCCACTCTGAAGAAAGTTATGAGCGCTTTTTTGGAAGCATAGCGGCAAGGTGTAAGGGGTACCCATGGAATTTTTTTGAGGTGTTTTTAAATTTTTCTTTCTTCCGGATTTCGCTAAAATCATGTATGTAGGAGTAATCTGGGGTGCTGAACACGAATCTGGTGTCTCGCTTCTGAAAATTTCAAAGGTTTATTGTAGGTTAGCGGTAGGTGTTATGCCATTTTTGAAGCGCAAAACCTACCTCAATATTCTGATAATCGGCAAATGGACATCGAATTCGTATTCAGCACCCCAAATAACCCCCACATAAAAACTTTCACACAAATCTGAGACTTTGGCCAAACTACCTTAACCCACCCTAATTTACCGTGACCTGTCAAAAATCGATAAACTGACAGCAGACTCGTGTTCAGCACTCCAAATAACCCCAAGAGAAATAATTTGAGCATGGTCTGTAGTAGCACTCCGGAAATCGTCAAAGTCGCGATTTAGCGATCAAATTCTCCCTGATGGGGAATCACTGGGAACGAATACAGTCGAAAACTTCCCGGAAAATCGATAAATGAACCTCCTGTGATTCGTGATCAGCACCCCCAAATAACCTCTCTCAAGAGCGAATTTTTAGTCAAATCTGAAATATTTTTTCTGAAACGCTTCGGAGAGCCCTCTAATTGGAAAAAATAAACGCCCAACCGAAAATCCGTACAAGTCCAAAAAAAAAGCGCTTTTTGGGAGGGTACAATAGGTACGAGTCAGAGAAAAATGCCTCAGAACTTTTTTTCCAGAGTGGGTCCTATGCAGCTGCGATGGGCATATTCGGACTTTTCTGTCGAAAAATGGTTCCAGAAAAGTGCATTTCATTTGGAATGGTCACTATGACTTATTGTGGTTCCCTTGTTAGGCAATTACGAGTCTCCTAATACAGTTAGCAATTGTTTCAAGAGCAAATTAGAAGACGGAAAAACAAGTCTTTATAAATCGCACAAGTTACTTTGAACCTTCGCCAACTTATTGTGTTATCTCGAAAGCTGTTTGTTCTAAAAATTGATTTTAAGTCACATGCAAGTCCAATATTAGCAATAAATCTAAGAAATGTGAAAACTGAAAACAAATCACCTACGAGAAAAGCCCGGAAAGTTGCTTGCAGAGTTCGGGTTACTGAAGCCACTTGCAACAAGTTCTGGGATTCCTGAGCTGTTATACCAAATCAATTGCAAATGAAAAGAAAACAAGCAACTAGCAAATCGTAAAGCTGCTATTATGTCTTTGAAGATCATTTTCTCAAAAGGAAACCATATTTTCCAGAAGTTGATCAGAGTGCATGATCACGTGGAAAAAAATAAAGTCACTGGGCAAATTTTCTAAAGGTTCAGTTGAGAAGAAATTCTTTTAAAACTTCAAAACTTTTCAGAGCTTAAATAAGAGCTACTTGAGCACACATCAGTGTTTGAGCAAAGGTTCTATGCTTTACGGAAGTGGCTAGAATTGACTAGCTGAATAGCTTCACGCAAAGCCGAAAATCTTTATTAAGCTCGCGAACGAATGGAATTTTTGGCTGAAAAAGAGCAATGAATGCCTGACGAAGACTTTCAAAGTGCGGGCATTAGCAAAACGTCATAGCGTCAGAATCTGTTCCCCTCAGCCTATTTCTGCTGCAGGCGCACTAGGGAAATTCGCCTCTAGAGGTTAGGGCATGATTGAAAATGGGAAGTAGAGGACATCGCATAAGAACAAGGAAATCCGGTATTGAAAAGCAGAAGCGAGCGAAGCTCTCCTCGCCGTTGCAATCAGATTTTTATTTCTGAGAAGGAAAGCTCGGGTAATGAAAAAGGTAAAATTTGGAAAATTTCCGCACACTCCTGGTTGGGGGCGCTTTATGTGCGGGACAATTCTTCAGGAAACAAAAAACAGATAACAACAAATACACCTCGAAAATGGGGCAGCAAACAGAAAACAGAAGTAAATTAAGCAGCAGCATACATCGCTTATGCAAGCATAGTCGAGATTATAGCATAGATAGGTCCGCACGGCTCAAACTATGTCGTCAACGACGTCTGAAAGCGCTAAAAACGTTTGCCCAGGATGACAATATTTGGACAATGTTTGAAAGCAATCTTGCCTTCCACGCCTGTATTTTCCACACCCCTTCGAGTAACAGAATCGAGAATCGATACTTGTGAAAAACGTGTGATAATTGAGAGTGATAGCATCTATAAAAAGGGAGTGCAGTAGAGAAAAACTCGATTTACTCCTCAATATAACATAAGTTTGTGCACTGATAAAAATCCTCCATTTCAAGAGGTCAGCCAAAGCAGAGCGGCATTCTCGAAAGTGGACGAGAGTCAATAGGGTATGCAGACATGTTATACTCAAGGAAACCAAGCTATTTCTCCTCGTGCACTCCCCATTTGATAGTGCTATCACTTCCTCAATTATCACATCGTTTTCACAAGTATCAATTCTCATTCTACCAATTTACTCGAAGGGGTGTGAACAATAACTCCACGGGCGTGGAAGGCAAGAACTTGCTCAAACATTGTCAAATATTGTCATCCTGAGCAGATTTTCAGCGCTTCAAACGTCGTGTGACGACATAGCCCTGACGGGTCCGTGCGGACCTCTCTACTGCTGTTATCTCGACTATAGCTTGGCGAGCGTGTATATACTGCTGCCTTTAAACGCAGTAGTCACGATGAAAAACGTTATCGAAAAAAACTCCAAAAATTAGCTTAGATCGAAAACAGCAGAAAAACTATAGAGGTCGCGCGATGAAAACGAGCTAGAATTAGGAGTTTCTAAGGCAGAACGATGCCAGTTCGTGCACACGTGCACAGCGCCGACAAAAAGATCGCAGTCTCATGCCGAGCAGTCAGAAACTCACCGACATTCAGAGGAAGAAATAAATGCAAATTTACCCAATAAACACTTGAAAATGAAAAGCAAGCATTTTTAGCCAATGAAGCCAGCTGATGTTCTTTGATATAAGAGGTCATCGATGCCGAAGATGTGGGAGTGGGCTCGTCCACCATCAAAAAGACAAGAAGGTTCAGGCTTCAAATTTGATCCCGAAACGAGCGTTTTTTTTTTCGGGCGATGTTTATCCAATAGGTCCTACTACTCCAAAACTCACAAAAGAGGTTCAGAGAGGAGTAAAGAAGACAAGCACGATTTTATCGCGACCACTGCCATCAATGAAAAGTGTTCCAGCGTACAGAAATTGATATAGAGAATTTCCATTGGACTAAACAATTTAAACAATTTAGGCGATGAATACTTTTTTCTCACAATTTTCAAAACCCCATACATATTTAGTCATAGCACGTAGCACAGGCGTAGATATAGATGTGAAAAAGATGAAGACAAGTGTTTTCTTCTGGTCCATGCTTTTTATGCAAAAGCAATTACCTAAGATTATCCGATCAGGAGTTAAATATGTACAAGAAAATAAATAAACACTTGAAGCGGGCTTCCCCTATATTAATGTATTTGCGGGAGATGATTTTCCCATAACTACTTGTTTGAAAACTGTATCGCGCTGCCAGAGTGAATGTAAGCAGTTTAAAAGCTAACTGTATCTTTATCGGTCTGAAGCTGTGGTCAAAATGATTATATATTACACTTGTCATAAAACCCCCAGGCCAAGTGTGTGTCTTGCAATTGAGCTTCGTATGAGTATTGAGCATCATATGTAGTCCTCGCCGCAAACGGAAGGGAAAGTACGCGTGCGACGAAAGCGGTGGCGAATGAAACTTTGATTGCTAGGCACGTGTGGGACGCGCACCGCTCATTTAGCACCATCATGGCGGCTCCGCGTATGCTATTTGTATCTTTACTCGATTATTATTAGTCCACCCGATCCATAAATAATTTCAGGATTACCCTATTCCTAGCAGGGGGTGGGCGAATGCAAGCCCGGAATTTCTGTGCATAACAATAACTTGAGGCCCAACTTTTCCTAGTCCGTCAAGCAAGTGGCGCTGCCGAGATTTCAGTGGATGGTTCCTCATTCGGTGAAAGGGTCATAGTCCACCTCTCGTCAGAAACGTCACGCACATTCTGTGCTTGCGGGAGAGGACTACTAAAGAAATGCCTAGGTGATCAGACGCTCCTATCTCTCGCCCAGCATAGCGGTACAGCCCCTCCCGCTATGACACTTCTATCCTCTGCATCCAGCTCCATCGTCATTTTCCTTCTTCCCTTATCCTAAAAGGCATCATACACGCACGCAAACTTGATTAAGATAACTACGGATTGGGTACGTAACGTTCAGAACACAACGCCTACACATTTTGAAGCGTAGAAAACGACCCATAATGACACAACGCACGAGTAAGAAGTTGACCTCGCCCCCGTATTTGCTATATATCTCATCCGAAACAGGTGTGCTGGGCGATTCTCACCGGTCGTCGATGTCATGCGGTTTACTTATTGCACTTGTTGTACCACTCCACAAACGTCGCCGACGGTGGGAATGGCCCAGCACCCCTGTTTTGGAGGAAAACGGCAACACACAGGGGCGGAGAAATACTGGGGGCGGGTACAACTTCTTGAAGGCATCGTTCACGATAAAAAAAGTTGTTTCAGTTTCCACTAGGAGACGGGTAGTGGAGTGGCACACTGTAACGATGACGCTCGACAGAACGCAAGAAAATGAGCCAGGAAGAGCCCCTCCAAAAGAGCCCGAAATGTCACTTTGAGGCGCAAGGCAGACCCCAAAGCGTAATGCCCGATCTCCAATCGGAACAAATGAAAACTCGATCAGCTCCGCATACATCGGCTACAAAAGAAAGGAAGTTACAAGCCTCGGACAACTCGTCCACCGTATGCTTCCCTAGTTCAATTTTCGAGGGACCATAACTCCGTTCCCAGAAGGCTATCTTGTACGATTCCAGAGACATCATTGGAATCAGCATGGGACCGTTTTCATGACTGGTGGGAAAACAGAAAAACGATTTCTATCGTAAATAGTGCCTCTAAGGGTTGTTTTGACTGCACCTGGTCGCTGCGGCCATGCGAGAGACAACTTTTCCTTTTTCGTCGCGCGTAATGGAAAGGCGCTCCAGTTTTGATCGCTTCGTGACAAACGTCCTAGATCGCTGACCACGAAATCCTATGTTTTACTGCTTCGCTGCTGGAGGAGCGATTCTCAGTGATCGCTGACCATCGCTTCGTTGCGGAAAGAAAGGCAGGGATGTAGCGATTGCCAGCAAATGACACGTCTCTTTCTATTGAGATTGCTCCATTAACATGACGATATCAGTGCTTTCGAGTCGTAACATGTTATTAATGGCCACTGGCCACTAGTTTCCACCGACCGGTTGATTTTCTTCAATCGTCGCTGCCGCTGCTACATCGCTGCAGTAGCGGGTGCTAAATCGTTGCGATGAAAAGCATGCAGTCAAAACAAGTCTTTATATAGCGGCATTGTGGCCCGTTTTTGACGCTGCGTAGGCGTTGTGTTCTGAGCCATACCATTCTATTTCCGCAGTTATCTCAGTCACACTTGGGAGCATGTACAGTTGACCTGCAATGTTAAGCAGGACATGGTGCGGTTAGCCAGGACTCGCACTAAACGTAACGGTAAAATCTGGCGCACTTTGCCAGATTTCGTCATCGATCGGCGCCACAGCTGATATTCTCGCGAGCAGAGAGACGACGGTTGGCGCCGACCGATGACGAAATCTCAAGGCAAATTCAGTGCCAGATTCTCTAACGTAGTTTTAGTGCTGAGTCCACAACCGCACCATGTCCTTTAATTGATTGAAGGTAGTGTACTACATTGTGATTTTCGTTCCCTGAGTTTCCGACTCAAAAAGCATGGCATTAAGCCTAGTTTTGACGCGCATCGCTGCTGTTTTTCATCGCAGTGAGCTTTCACCTACCCGCTGCTGCAGCGGATGTGGGCAGCGGCAGCGAATCTGTTCATAGTGCATAGCCTCACACATGATCGAAGAAATTCAATAAATCAGTGAAATTAAAGGCTGATAGTTAATCAATAACACGTTTCGACCTGCTAAACACTGGCCTTGTCATGTGAAAGGGTCAACGTTCACTAGACGAAACGTGTCATTCGCTGGCGATCGCTCCATCGCTGCCATTTTGGCCGCGATGGGAGCGCATGGTCAGCGACCGTTGAGAATCGCTCTTCAAGCAGCGATGCAGTAAAACATAGGATTTCGTCGCCGCGACCCAGCGATGTAGGACGTTTGCCACGAAGCGATCATAATTGGAGAGGCTTTCCATTACGCGCGATGAAAAAGGAACAGCGTGTCCTCCGCATGGCCGCAGCGACCACCTGCAGTCAAAACTAGGGCTTTAGCCGCCGATACAATCGTCACAAGAAGGTTTGAAAATCGTTCTTGTGGCAGAGAAATCGATTTTTGAAAAGCGTGTCCCATCGGCGGGA
Source organism: Aplectana chamaeleonis (assembly GCA_029168955.1). NCBI lineage: Eukaryota > Metazoa > Nematoda > Chromadorea > Rhabditida > Cosmocercidae > Aplectana > Aplectana chamaeleonis. The sequence goes on from JAPDOI010000765.1 coordinate 7,333, forward strand.
CCCTTGATCCGAAGGGGTAGTGAATGCGTGGCCCACCTGTAGGACACGTGGTCGTGAATGGGTTAAGAAAGCAAATTTTTGGCATGTCTGAACCCGCTACATATTGTTCGATTCTTCTTATTCTTCTTCTTCTTCAGCGTTGTCGCGCATTGTAGTAGGGTCCGCCTCTCTCGAACGTTGCCGCCATATTTGACCTTGTCATTCGCGTTGTCAGGATGGAGGCCTGCAATTTTTCATATCGTTGTGCAAGACATCCAGCCATCTCTGCTTAGGTCGTCCTCTCTTTGGTTGTTGGCTCCATCTTTTGAGCTGCGCATAGCCGCTTTAGCTATCGAGTGTTTCTCCTCCAGCTCGCAGGAACGTGCATTGCATACCATCTTAGGCGATTTTCGCGAAGTTTGTCCGAAATGGGCGCTGACGCCGAATCTCTCACACACATCTTCATTCCGGAACTCTCGGTCCAAGCGGGTCAATCCACCACTCCCACCCTGAGCATCTTCGTTTCCATCACGCCGAGCCGTCTTTCTGCTTCCTTGGTCATTGTATAACACTCTGTGTGCCATACAGTGCGACAGGCCTCACAACCAAACGATAGATCTTTGACATGAGCCTGTCGCAAACCTTTTTATCACAGAGCACTCCACTCGCGGTACGCCACTTCAACTTCAAGCAGCACTGATGCGTGCTTTCGACTTCAGCCGTCAGCGTCCCATCATCGCTAAGCGTTGATCAAAGATATCGGAAACCTATACGCTTTTGGCGAAGACTGTGTTGTCGACTTGGATGCAATCCGCCACATTTCGCATTTGCCATGTATTCGGTTTTCTTCTTGTTGAGTCGTAAGCCGAATTCTGCCAGTCTGTCATGCCAAGCTTGAACTTGTGCTTGGAGATGTCCTTTGCTGTCTGAGGGGATCATCACGTCGTCAGCATACAACAGTGTCTAAGGTGCTGAACGCTGCAAATCTCGCGTGATGACATCCATGGCCATGATGAAGAGCAAAGGGGAGAGGGCGGAGCCCTGATGAACTCCAACAATGATTCGAAAGAGCCTTTATGTTCCTGCCGCGGATCGTATGCAACTTGACGTGTCCACGTACAAAAACTTTACCCAATCGATCAATTTTTCGGGGACTTCTCGGCTACGCAGAGCATACCATGTTACTTCGTGAGGGACTCTGTCGAACACTTTCTCAAGATCAAGAAAGGCGAGGTGAACAGCTTCTCCTTTTTCACGATGCTTTTCCACAAGAAGTCGGGTCGCATGTATAGCGTCGACGGTGCCGCAGTTCCTGACAAAACCACATTGATTTACGCTCAGCTCAACGACATCACGTATTCTTCTATCTAGAATCCCCCCAAAAAATCTTCATTGAACGGCTAAGGAGTCACATGGGCCGGTAGTTGCTACAGTCGGCAGAACTCCCTTTCTTCTTAAAGGCAGCGTTCACGATGATCATCCTCGTTGACTTTCCACAGTGAAATGATAGGCGAGAAGGATTCTAGGCTCCCAGCGTCGAAAGTACGGTAGAAAACGAGCCAGGAGCTGCAAAATGACGGCTGCAAACAAGAGTTTTGGTGCCCCAGACACGCCCCGGGCCCCAGATCCGCCCCTCGAAAGGAACAAATGAAGACTCGGATTATAGGAATGATCAAGTGAGGGAAGTGCTGATAAGTGAGCTGTTTGCTTCATTGCACTGACAGGTATCATCCTTGTAGCGGTCAATTCCTCCACACTCAAAAATCAACGTAAACAAGAGAGGGCCCATTTTGGCTCAAAAACGAGTCTTTCTCGTGCCTTTTTAGCACGCCTTGCTATATAGGGCACCAGACCTTCCGTAAACCGCGGTGATATCGGAAGTGAAATTTATCGTGAACACTGCCTTTAAGAATCGGGACTGTGGTGCTTGACCTCCAGTCTAGGGGAACCTTGCGCTCAGTCACAATGCGGTTGAATAACAATGCGAGCCACGCAGTTGGATTCCAACGTCGACTCCTCCATAACTCCGCGGCATTATCATCCGGTCCGGTAGCATTGCCATTCTTCATCGCTATAAAAACCTCTTCGCTTGCTGTGATTGGCGACTTCGCCCCATAAACGGAAGAGCATGAGGTAACGGGGATGCGGGACCTCTTCTGTCGAAACCGCTTCGAAGTCCTGCCGCCACCTTTCCTTCGCCTGCTCAGCATTCATTAGCAGCCGACCATGTCCATCGTTTATCCCAACAAACTTGGGGGTGTGTATACAAGTCTGTTGGTACCTGCTCGTTGGTGCCCCTGCTTCTACTGAACCCAGCAGACGTTTGAGTGTGCACAGGGAACGTTCGAGCGATATAGCGTGCACAACTATATCGCGAAAGTATCCTGCACATTGCATGAAGGTGTCGCCGTCCGGCACACCAAGGCCTCTGGTCCATAACACCTTAGGATCCGTACCTAGAGAGTTCATGGAGTCTTTGGTCACAAGCCACAGTTTCGCCACCCTGAACTGTCGATCGCTGTCGAGTGATATCCAAAAAACCGCGCTATCCAGACTTCTGAGCTATTTCCATGCATCGTTTCCTGCTTTGCAGGAAACCCGCCTCAAGGATAAACCCGTCATCAGCGTTGGAGAATACACCATCTACTGCGGTAACGCTGACGATAGGAGAGTGGGAGGCTGTGCAATAGCTGTAAGGAAGGATTTCAATGGTATGGTCAAGGAGTTCGGCTCAACGTCGTGCCGGAATGCATTCGTACGACTGCGGAATCACAGAGGATTCAATCTGTGGATAGTGAGTGCTCATGCGCCCACTGAAACCGCCGAGGACAATTCGAAGGATGCGTTTTATGAGGAACTCATTACGTTGTTGGCCAGGATCCCTTGTCAACATGCATTTGTCGTGGGATTGACGCTAATGCGAAGATGGGACTTGATAAGGAATCCGAAGTACTCGCTAAATGGTTCTACCCAGTGGAGCAAACATCGGACAATGGCTGCCGCCTTGTCGACTTTTGTGAACGCAGTGGTCTGATTATTGCATCGACATACAAGAGGAATCATCGCCGCCAACAGCTTACGTGGCAGGGACCAACCCAGCTATCTCCAGAAGAGAAGCGGAAGATGACAACTTTGAAACTACAGCTTGACTATGTCCTGACGAGGAATATTCCAGTATCGGACATTCGAAGATCTAGAGCTGTGTGGGATGTCGCATTCGATTCGGATCGCCGTCCTGTTCTGTTGAACCTCACTGCGAGTCACTGCGAGGATTCATAAGAGGAAGCCAGGAGCTCCGCCTCTCCAGAGGATTGACATGACAAGTCTCAGAGATGAAGAGTGCAGAAGAAATTTTCGACAACGCGTTTCTATTCACATCGGAGTACGGACTAAGAAGAAACTTTGCGACGCGGATTCTTTTATCAAGTGCATCCAGGACGCTTCGAAAGAGGCACTCCCGGTTGTACAGCCTAAGAAGAAGTTCGCCTACGTCTCAGAAGAAACAACATCTACCTACAACAGAGTATGTGCTCTCCGAACTGCAGGAAACTTCGTGGAGGAGAAGCGTCTGAGGAGGAAGTTGCGTCGGCAGCTTCAAAGTGACCGCGAGCGAGAGTGGACGTGTAGAGCTAAGGAGTTCGCGAAGGCTTGGGAGGAGAAGAATCCGAGGAAAGCCTACACTTTGCTGCGACAGTATAGCGGGAAGACGAAGAGATGTTCTCCTGTCTTGAACACTACCAATGGAGTTGCAGTTGGTGATGCGACGCTGCCAATATGGATGGATTACTTCAGTTCACTACTGAATCGTCCAGCGCCATCAGTACCTGAGCTCCCGCATGTTCAGAGAGCACATTACGATGTCAGTGAGGAACCGCCGACTGAGTCTGAAGTTTTGGATTGTGTCTGGAAAATGAAGAATGGAAAGGCTGGTGGAGATGACAACATCACTGCTGAAATGCTGAAAGCTCTTCCTCCGTCTGGGATTCGTGAAATGACCAACACCATCCGTGCTATATGGATGAGCGAAAGGATACCCGATTCGTGGAGACATGCGATCATCGTACCTCTTCACAAGAAGCTATCCGTCACGGATCCTAAGAACTACAGAGGAATATCCCTATTTCGTGTCATGTACAAGGTTTTAGAACGTATCATTCTCGAGCGACTTATCAAACATCGTGAAAGAACGACCAGAGATGAGCAAGCCGGTTTTCGACCTGGAATATTGACCATCGACCGAGTGTTCGTCGTGAGAAGAGTAATTGAATCGTGGCAGCGGTATTCGAAGCCATTACAGCTTGCTTTTTTAGACTTTGAAGCCGCGCTCGACTCTCCACATCGTGATCGATTGCTCAATGCTCTGCTAGCAGATGGAGTCCTGGAAATGTATGTTCGGTTAATCGAGGACATGAACAGAGGAACAACAGCAGCAGTTCGTACACCTGTCGGATTTACGTCAGCTTTCGAGGTGAAAACAGGAGTAAGGCAAGGAGCCGTTGCAGGACTATTTCTTTTCAACTCTGCCGTTGATGACATCATGCGTAGAGTTGCAGAACAGTTTCCTGCGGATGTGATACTGTTGCATCGCACTTGGCCACGCCCACTTTTTCGTGCCGCAACGACTCCCCTAACTTGGAAGAAACCCCGTGTAGGTGCTCGGATAGCGCGGCGGCACAGTAAAATGAGAGTGGAAAAAGGAAGCGCATCATAGTGGACCCCCTAGCTGCGATAGCACCCCTTCCGTGACCAAGAGTGAAGCCAGACTCGTTCACTCGTATCACTTGTCCCTCTGAAGAGTCTGTGAGCCTTTGAACCGCCGAAACGACACAAGCGGGAGGAATTATCGCTACAGCTTTCTGTAGCGTCGCGCGCTTTGTGCAGACTACTTACGGACATTGTAACGGAATTCAAATAATTATTTCTCAGTGCCAGAAATTAGCCTTCAAAGTGTTGTTTGACTTTTCTTTTTTTCTCTTTCAGTTTTTGCTTCGTTTTCTTTTTTTCTTACCGGTTTTTAATCTGCTTAGAGTGTTTGAAACGGTGTCGATTTTTGGCAGGGGAATACTTTCTCTGTCAGTTGTCCGTCAGTATTCTTCAGATGTCATCCGAGACTACTTGGAAGGATATCCGAGCTAGCATTAGTGAGTTTTTCTTGTTTTTTATTATCCCGTTTAATAAAAATTGAACCGTTAAGTTTCGAAGCGATTCGCTTTCCTCGGTAGCTATCCTCCGTGTCCGTGGTATCGTCAGTTGAAGGATGAGGTGCGTTCTGTATCAGGAAATTCACTTTTTTTCTGGGTGCCAAATTCATCGTTTTCAGTTCGTTGCTTTGGTAAACGTCTCCCCAGAAGAGCAAGAACATTTTATGAACGATGAAGTGCGAATGTTTTTAGCGGTGAGTCAGTTTTTGGGTTTTAATAGTTTCACCGATTGCTTTTTAAGGTTTTTGAGATTATTGTTTGTAGGGCTATGAAACGGAGAATATCCGCTTTACATATTCGGCTGGCTCACTTGCTCCCGTTGGCTTGAAGGTGAATCCTTCCCTGGATCCATTCATGAGGTGCGGTTTTCCATTCATTACCTTCATTCTTCATGGGGGCATCCACCTTCACAAGCTCTTAGCGGTCGAAATCTGCGGGCCTGTCCCCGATCTACTGGACCTCTGCTTTTGGTGGGACCGACATGGATTGGTGGCGCGCATGCAACCACAGTTTCATAATCCATGTCGGTCTCGCAAGGAACAGGGGTACTGTAGACGAGTGCAGACCCGTAGATATTGATCGTAACTGGTTTGATCTACCCTTCGACTCCAGCTGCGGAAGAAACTGCATTCTCGGCCAGCGGGGTCATGTGATAAGCTGATTTGGTCAGTTTTCGGAAAACTGCAACAGGGGTTCGGTTTCTCTTTTGCGGTCTCCGATCTGGGTAAAGCACTGAGCGAAGCTTGTCCCAAATTTGAGCTGTCCAGAAATGTTCCGCATTGTCAAGCGGGCCGTTGTGTAGAATCTCAGCGGAGCTACGACCCCCTCACCTTGGTGATCCAAGTTTTTCTCTCCAACACGACATTTGGGCCGGAATCCCTGCCATCTGCTTCCGCAGTTTTCATTTTTGAGTTGAAGTTTATGTGAACAACCACCTTTCCACATTGGCAAACTATGCAACCGTGCTTGACCCTGTGTCCGCATCAGGGTGTAAGCTTGTGCGTTGCTTCGGAAAGTCCGGAGGCTTATACCCTGATACATCCCCAACCCGGGGTATAATGGTTGACCACCCGTGCTCAGAATTGTTCTTCGAAGTACTGATCACGAGTTCGATGTCTAATTCTCGAAGAATAGCGGGAGGTTGCAGTGGCGGTGCTGTCGTGCACCTGGGCCTCGCGCTTTGCCAAGTCCATTTTCCCTTGCCGCCGCAAAATTTCAGCCCCAACCGGGGGTTTTTCTCTCTCTTCCAAAATCAGGACAGTCGTCGCGGCGTGGAAAGATGGGCGTGGCCAAGTGCGATGACCAGGTGCCCCACCCCCTCGCCCACTCTAATAAGAGTTCTACAATACTCATATCTCTTCGCCGTGGCTGCGGTATAGCTGCAGTTGTGATGGAATTCTGGCGTTGACTGTACAGCACGGATGAATAATGTATGCGCATCCCTGAAAACCTTTACCGTTTTTAACCGCGAGTGGTGTCACTTGATTCTGCTGATGCTGGGTTGCTTCTAACAAGGGAAGCTGTTGAGAATGTGCAGCCGGTCCTATTGAATCATACAGTTCTTGAACCATTCTTGAATGTTTTATCGGATTACGCCATGCAGAGCAGCCTTCAGTTTCTCCAAAGGAATGTATGAGCATTTTTCTCCATACGAGCCTTTTGTTGAGGCGATTGCCAATTTCGTCGGTTCTGAACAGCTCACAAAATTTTTTGTGAGACTTACCTGAAATGCTTAACACGAGTTTGACGCCTGCTCACAGATTGTCGGTAGATTACGATTGGTGTACGGTGGGTGCCGAGCGCGAGTTCGATGTCGATTGGTTTTCGAAATGTGAACGAAACGCTGCGCTAGACAAACAGAGTTTCGACAAGCGAATCCCAGATCCGTGTACAGCACCCTGGACTCGATGACCCCCACAGAAGTTCTGAGCTGATTTTGAAAGAAACAATTGAACGAGCAAAAATGCCTTGATGGGTAGAGGTCAGCTCCCAGGTGGGAAAGAGTTGTCCGCCTAGGAGGAAAATTCTCACCAAGCGACAGATTGTAATTTCAGGTAGTTTCTCTGATATCAATTCCTAAAAAGGGCGATTTTGGACATTTTCTCCTGTAATCACGATCCCCTTTAGTGCACAAACTTTCGAAAAATGCGCGAAACTGATACGAACTTCCTCTCTTAGGTCAAAAAAGAGGGAATTCTTTTTTGCGATTCCCCTTCCCAAATTGACAAATTTTTCTTTTTCGGGCCAGAATTTTCGCGATCCCTCACCCTCCCCATTTGTGCCCTGTCGCAACCCCGCTTGAACCTGGTAGAGCTACCCTTTTATGAAACATCGAAATCTTATGCTTCCTTCTAAGAAACTGTCGGTGGCCCCTTACAACTTCTTATCCTCTGGTTCGGAGCCAAATTCACTCTGTTCATTCGCGTGCTTATGCGAAGCGAGGGTTGAGACAGCGAGAAAGTGTGGAGAGAAGGAGACGCAGCACAAGACGCTCGCGATGAACGGAAATATACTTCACTCCGAAACAGAGGTTACATAATTACAAATGAATCATTCTCGTCCGAAATCTGTAAGTCTTCCGCCCTAGCATTCAACTGCCCACCCACACCCCATTTTCTTACAAGGGAAGTGTTTAGAGTGGTAAACGCATCTGCGAAAACGACTAATATCATCAGTATCTCCTGTGGCTCAATAGTAGAAATGCTCAGTATTCCGCTCCGAGCTGCAGGTTTAAAAGTTATGAGCATTTTTTAAGCCTCGCGCAAAGGCAACGGTCCCATCAGGCATTTTTCGCGAGTTTAAAAGAATTGTCTTGGATTTAGGCCAAAACTTGTATGTAGGGGTAAACTAGGGTGGTAAACACGAATCTGGAGTCCATTTGTCTAAATTTTGAGGTTTACTGTAGGTTACGGTAGGTAACATGTCATTTAGGGACAAAACCCACCTTAGTATTTTGAAAATCGACAAACGGACGTTTTTTTTAAATTCTTCACCCCGAAAACCCCCGTATACAAATTTTGAGTAAAATCTGAGATTTTGATTAAACCCACCGTAATATACCCACCGTAATCTGCCGTAATTTGCAAAAAAATCGATAAATGCCCTCTTGATTCGTGTTCTGCACTCCAAATAACCCTCTGAGAATGATTTTAAGACATATCTATCATAGAAATTCGGAATTCCGAAATGACGTTTTTTCCTCGAAATTTTCCCCGGTCGGGAAGCTTCGCACGATAATAGCCGGAAACCTTGAAAATCGACTAACAAATCACAGATTTGTGATCAGCCCCAAAAAAAAACGGCTATTGCGAAGCAGACAAAAAATCTTGGGGACTCAAGCAGGAGATAAAAATCTTCTAGGTTTTGATCCCAATTTTTTGTATTATCTAGCCACCGCAGAGCGGTGTGTCTTAATTCACACATCTTCTTCAGAGATCAGCCGCTGAATCTCTGAACCCACTTCCCAGTGGGTTGAGAGCGTCAGCCGCTGGTCTCTGGAGAAAAACGGTGTGTAAATGAAGACACACCGCTCTGCCATCCTTTTTATACCCTACCCCTTATCAATCAGTTATCATCAGTTCTGTTTACAGTGAGTCGCCGGGAGTTTTTGTCTGCTTTCCAATAGTCCAAAAAACACCCTGGGAGAATTTTAAGTCAAATCTGGAACATTTTTCTAGAACGCTTCCAGAGCCCTTTAATCGGTATAAATAAACGCCCAACCAAAAATCCGTACAAGTCCAAAACGCTGTCAGTCTGGACAAAGTACGGAAAATGTGCCTTCACCCAAATTTTGCTCAGGAGGGTAGTTTTGGGCGCTGAACACATTTATAAGGTCCGTTTCCGGATTTTCTGAAGACTAATGCGCTTTTTGGATGTTACAAAAACACAAAAAACTACCTTTTTATGCTTGTAACTTGGAACCTGCAGCTCGGGGCTGGTGACTGCGCAATTATACTATTGAGCTACAAGAGATAGTAATGGTACTAGTCGTTTTCACAGATGCGTTTGACTCTCTAAACGCTTCCCTTGTTAGTGTTAGACATTGGTACAATATTTTTCTCGGATTTTTGAAGCGCTTCTGGTTTATTGGGCCCATTACCCAAAACAGCATTCCTCGAAAAAAGACTTTTGGTAGGCATGATTTTGTTATGCTTTTTTGTATCGTCGCTCTCTAGAGGGCGGGTAGCCGCGTCGAATCCGGGGCTGAATGTGCCCTGATTTTTTATGCAAATATTATAACATATAAGAAGATGAGGAAACAGGATGGAAAGGAAAGAAAGGGAAAAGAAAGATGAGGAAGGAGTGCCGGTCATGTGGAAAATGAAACGCTCCGCCATATCGGTCATTTTTTTCCATGACGGCGCAACCCCACACGCTCGACGCGCAACCCGGTATTCGACGCGGCTACCCGCCGTCTATAGGCGGACGATATAAATTCGTCCTTTTCCAGGTCTGCAGTGGAGAGGTTTAAAAAAATATTCATCGATATCTGGCATATTCGCGTATTTGGATACGGTAAAATTTTTTTTTAAATTAGTCGCCAGTGTTGAGCAGGCCGTTGCGCCAATTTTGGGCGGAGCTACGACCCCCTGTTAACGACAATTCTGGGGCGGCATGCATGAACGCAGTGAACGGTGTCAGGAGCTGCCCGCGTGCCGTACGCGCAGCGTCGAGCAACGGGGCGGCCCCGAATTCTCGTGGCCTGTATTGATGGGCCTGATTTTCGGGGCCGCCCCGTTGCTCGACGCTGCGCGCATGGCACGCGGAGCGCCTCCCTGACACCGTTCGCTGCGTTCATGCATGCCGCCCTGGAGAAAAGTTCTACGACCCCGGTTTCGAAAAACAGGCATCTAATTTGTATCTAGCACACCGAATAACTCAGGGTGACTACTACAACCTCATTTTAACTGAAAAAAAGTGGTCTCCCTTCTTTCTCCGAAAGTTAAACGATCCCCCCACGAATTTTCAATTTTTTTCTCACAAATGTTCCACTTTACGACTCCCGTTGTGCTGAGTCGCCAACCTGCCCAACCCTGTTAGTCACTCTTCGTATGGACGCGTGGAATATTTTCAACTATTTCTCTTTTCATAGTTCTGACCAAACCGCTTCAGCTATCAAACATGATTATTCATTCTCCTTACTGCACGAGCCGTGGCGGAGGAAGTCGTGAGACGGTTGAATAAGCTTATCAATCCTATTATCGAGGCTGAGGTGTATGATGTGAGGTTTGGTTCACTATGTGCGTTTTGCCAAATTTCACATCGTTTTGAATAACCTTCATTTTAGTTAGCTGATTATGGTTTGAACACCCTTAGTCGAAGTGTTTCTGCTGTACAATCGTCTATCAAAGTGTTTGCCAGTGTAATCTCTACAATAAAAAAGGTTTGTTAGTTTAAGTCGAAATGTAGGTTTTTAATCCAATTTTTTATGAGTGCAGGATGGCCTAATTGGTGGTCAAGTTCTTACGAATCTCTACAATTTGCGCATGAAAGTCGTCGTGGAAAAGGACGTGCGTGATCTTCAAGAAATCTTCGAGGTTTGTGGAGTACAGTGACTTACCTGCAGTCGATATCGCACAGAGGGCAACCATACATTCATCGCACCACGAAAATCGCGCGCGATGTGATTTGCTCCGCGATGCACACCGCGCCAACACCTCGCATCACGCTCGAGCGAAACCATGCTTCGACGCCATTCAGCTGCCACGCAAGCATCGCGTGCGACGGGTGACCTCACCGCGGCTCTTGTCCACCAACCTATAATCCTATCCCTCTTCTAAAACAACTCAACGACTGCGCCCTCTCACCCTCAGTCGTCTTCGCGGGCGACTTCAATGCTCATACCTTTTGCTCTTCACTTGACTCTGATGTTAGAGGAGAGGACGTCGAGGAATGGGCGGAGGAGTGCGACCTGGTTATCCTAAACGATGATCAGCCCACTCGCCTCCCTTCCATCGGCCGATCTTCTAGCCCAGACATTTCGCTCGTTTCCTCCAATCTTTCTAGTGCCTGCTCGTGGTCCACTTCTACAACTCTGTCTAGTGATCACATTCCCATTTTCGTCCATATCGATCTCTCAAATTTTCTAGCCCTTTATTCTGGTATTCGTCACCGTTCTTATCTCAATTTAGGCCTTGCAGACTGGAGCCTATTCAGAGAGGTTGCACTCCACCGAGCGGCTGAATATCCATGGAATGGCGATGTGCACCAGAAAGAGCGTCACATATCTGACGCTATCCCGAAGGCTATGAAAGCGGCTATACCAGAAGGACGTGTGAAAATTTTTACCCTAATGTCACCAGGGAAATACTTCAGAAAATCAGGACAAGAGATGAAAAGAGATCTGCCAACCATCTGGACCCGGAGGTCATTGAACTTGACGACGAGATTAGAAAAGACTTGGACAGGCACAAGAAAGACGAGTGGCAGAAGTTCACTGAAAAATTGAACTTCATGGCAGATGGTGCTGCTACATGGAAAATCCTGAGAAAACTCTCCGGAAGAACCACACCCGCCACCGTATCTACTATCGAGTTTGAGAACAATGTATCTCAAGTCAGACAAGATGCCGCTTACGCTCTGGGCAAGAGCTTCTTCATAACATGTGCGAAGCGTGGCCCGCAAAACCGAGTGACAGTAAGGGAGCTGTGCCGCCTTCCGCTTATGGGCACGGCTGATGCCTTCACTCCTGCGCAGGTGGAGAAGATTATAAAGGAAATGCGTAATTCCAAAGCCATTGGACCTGACGGAATCTGTCCAGCAGTCCTAAAGAAGCTCCCAGTGAATTTCTCTCGCTGCTCACTGATTTAATGAACACATCATTCCGAACCTGCACACTGCCACAAAACTGGAAAACAGCAAATGTCATTCCTCTGCCTAAGCCCGGTAAATCGCTGTCATCAGCGAAAGGATACAGGCCAATAAGCCTTCTGTCACCTCTAGCCAAGGTTGCTGAAAAGCTTGTCGTCAATGATTTGGCTCAGCATAATGAGAAACAGCATTACCAGCACGGCTTTAGGAAGCTACATTCCACCACGACGGCGCTTTTGGAAATCGTTGGCTATGCCATCGACGGCTTCAACATGAGAAAGCCCCTCAGGACCGTTGCTGTAGCCCTGGACTTGACAAAGGCATTCGACAGTGTTAACCTGGGTATTCTATCGGATAACATACTGAAGTCCTCTATTCCACCGTGGCAGAAGCGTTGGATAACAGCATTCGTCAAGGGCCGTCGAGCAAAAGTTTTGTTTCAAAATCATGTCTCTAAAAGTATCCCCATAGCTGCCGGTGTTCCGCAAGGCGGAGTCTTATCGCCCACTCTGTTTAATCTGTACTTAGAGGATATTCCGGCACCTCCCCAGGACATTAAAGTTGTCGCCTACGCTGATGATATGACTATCATGTGCCAAAACCGTGACATACAAGTGGCCGCGAGCAAGATCAACGAGTACCTGATTGATTTGAAAAGCTATTTCGATAACAAGATGCTCATTGTCTCAGCTGCTAAGTCTTCAGTATCAGTTTTCACAACGGACCCCAAAGAGCACAGCGCCCATCCCGCTGTCAGCTGGGGTGGAGATCGTCTGCCTGCTGCCCGCTTCGTCAAACTACTCGGCCTTATACTCGATCCGTCGCTGAAGTTTCACAAGAACACCGAGCAAAAGCAAGCAATTGTAAGAGCTAAACTCAATGTGCTAAGGGCACTGGGAGGTACATCATGGGGCAGCAGTAAGGAAACTATTCTGACCACGTATAAGGCTATACTGCAGCTCCGCCCTAGAATATGCGGCACCGGTTTGGCAGCACTTAGTATCGGACTCATCCTGACTAAGGTGCAGCGTGTACAAAACGCTGCTCTTCGGATCGCCACCGGATGTGCTAGGAGTTCGCCAATCGAGCATTTACACGCCGAGACACGGGTGCTACCAGTAAAGGAGCACTGTCAGCTCCAGGCCCAGCAGCTGTACATTAACATCGTCAAGCAGCCCAACCACCCATCTTGGAGAGTACTTGAGCCTGTAAGAGAGAGAGGCATCAGAAAACCTTTTGCCGATGCTCCAGATAAAGTCGATCTGCAAAGATGGCACGATTCACAAAAAGAACGCCTCCGTCTGTTGCGCGAGGAGCACACCCATTTTGTCAGAGGGTATCTGGAAAGAGCGGCTGTTAATCCTATTCTGGGTACTGTGCCGCCTCGAGTTTCTGAGTCTGAGTCTCAGCTTAGTAGACGTGCCAGATGCACTCTAGCCTCGTTGCGCTGTGGGCACTCAACGTTCCTGAAGTCCTACGTGAACAGGATCGACAATAGCACTCCCGACGTTTGCCCGGACTGTGGTGGTCCTGGCCACAATACCCTACACTTATTCAACTGTCCAAGGAACCCTACAACATTAACTACAATAGACCTTTGGACGAATCCAACGCTGGTCGCCCAGTTTCTGAACCTATAGCAATTACTCTCTTCGCGGCTGCAAAGAAGAAGAAGAAGACTGCGGCTCCCCAATTTCTTGCTCGCGCGCTGCGACCAGTGCTAGATCTTCCTTTCGAGAGCATAGCTCCAAGTATGGCTGCTCCTGAGTGTTTTGTAGTTTCTGTAGAGGGTGATAAATATTATCGTCCACCTATAATTATAGAGTCTGTTATTTCAGGTTGCATGGAAGATATTCGCAGCGAGAGTAGGAGAATGGGTGGAGCAGGGTTTGGTTAATGACTCGGAGTTGGAGGTGTCTTTTTGGAAAACATTGTACGCTTCAGGCTCTGTAATATTCTTTCAGTTTTTAGTTCATTATTTGGCCTTCGTCGTCGTTATCTCCAGCAATGTCTCGAAAAATCGTCGAAACTTCTGCAGTAAAGTAAGTTGAAGTGTTTTGGATACGTACAAGTAAAAGTAGCATTGTTTAGTTTGCTTTCAGGTTGGATTCCGCGAAATATATCTTGATAAAGGATCTATGTCCGGTATTTCTTCTCGATCTCTTGCCCGCTATAGCGAAGTGTGGTGACTATAATAATATGATGGATAAGGCGAGAATGAATGAAGGTCGGTTGATAAAATCCATACTGCTTTGATGTGCTCTATTTTGGATGGTCTTTTGTCGATTCTTTGGGCCTTATGTCGTGTACGCTACTTGGCCCGATCTGTCTTTTGTTACTAGTGAGTCTTGCTACTCGGAGTTTTTCTAGGGAAACTGTCAACAAACTGGTCAAAGCTCAATGTAACAGGATTGCAGCAGAAGGTGAGTTTTCGTAAAGAGCCTATCTCGCTCGGATTAGTCCGGGCGGCGTGAGCAGCGGAGCGGTCTGTTACGGCAAAATTTGACGGTGATAAGGAGATTTTGACATGATAAGCCTTACTAGGCTATAGGTGTTCCAACGATGAATGTGTTCAACTCTAGTCCAACGATCTGATGTTAAGGTTCAAGAGATTGAGAGGGAGAAATCAGCTGTTGTACTTAAACAGTTGTGTGCGAGCATTTCATTTGACACTGCGATACGGTACGTATACAGTAACCCCTATGAGATTACATGGTCGTTGTCGTCTGCGAACTTTATATTGATGTCAAATGCTTTGTAGTGACACCATGGCATTGTTGCTTGAAGGAACAGATATCGATATCCTGCTAAGGTGCTGTCAGGCCGAGGCGATCCTGGATAGGCCAGTGGAGGAGGTTTCGAAGTTGGTTCATTTTCAGCGTAGTACTTTTGTAGACAATAAATCTCTGGAAAATCTTAAAATCTTTTGGAAAACTGCTGTTTTCAGTGTCCGAAAATTTCGCCTAACTAGGGCTAACCGTACATTTACCGAGGGCTCTTAAAAAAATGTATTGATAGTTTTAGGTATGGGACACAGCATTGATAGTCCGTTTTCCGAATTCGCGAAATGCCTAAGAGATTTAGAGGAGATTTGCAAAAGTGGGCATTTCCGTAGCTTTGCTGAGAGAAAATTGGTACACGAATTACTTGTGCTTAAAACTCGTTTTGGGGGCTGTTTCCGGCGCTGATTACGAATCTGAAGCCCATTTGTCACTATTTGGAAAATTCCGTCTGATTTGGTTCGAAGCTTCAGAATGGGGGGAAATTTTGCTGGCCATACGCGACTTCTGACGGTTTCGAGAATTCTACGATCAAATCGTCTTAAAACTTCTACATACATATGGGTTATTTGGGCTGCTTAACACAAATCTTTGGTCGGCTTATCGCTTTCCCTTGAATTAAGGTGGGTAACGGGGGATATACGGAAGCTTGGTCGAAGTCTCAGATTTGACTCAAAATTTCTCTGTGGGTGTTATTTGGGTCGCTGAACACGAATTTGAGGTTCATTTTTCGATTTTCGAAATTCTAAGTAAGTAACGCCTGTTAAAAGGCAGTATGCCTTCCGTAACCTGCGGTAACCATATGTCTGGGGACCAATAGAGCCCAGATTCGGGTTCAGCGCCTTAAACAACCTTCCTCTTGAAAGTTTCGAGCTAAATCCGAAAAATTTATTCTGAACACCAAAAATTTTCTGATGGGTTACTTTCGCCTTTTCATGAACCAATGAAAATGCCTTTTTTGGAATCCTCGCAGCCATTCAGCGGATCTTAAGCACGGGTCGTTTATGTTCGGTCACAGACCTACAGCAGCGGCAACATGGTTTTCCAAATCGCTTCGGGAAGTGTAATGCAGTTCCTAGTAAGTGGAAGTATACAGAGTTGGTTGTCTTAATTTAATTTAAGATTTTTCAGGCAGCAGCTCCGACGTATATCAGAGTCTTTTATAAAAGGAGTTGCTAGAAAGTTTTCTACATGAATTTCAAGTGAGTTTTAGTGCGAAAATAGATAAATGTTTTCAAGATGGTGTTTTGGTTGTTTTGGGTCGTACCGCAAGTTGTTTGCTAGAATTTGCTGACCGGCCCAATAATACTATGTACAGTAGGCAGGGATCGCAGTAGGACCGAATTCGTCAACACGTGCTGTAGGGTAAGGGTAAAGGCGTTCGGCACGCGTGATGGTTACCCCGTGAAGGCGAAAGACCTCCTATCAGAGCAGTATCGCAGCTGCCCTAGCCTATTAGCTGGGTTGGCCAAAGGCGCTGTCGGTTAGCGATCTTCCGCTTCTGCAGGTTAATCATACGTGCCAACGACTTCACCCCACCCAGAATTGTCGCATTGATGAATTCGGCCCCTAAGGGGTTTTAGAGTTCTACCGCAGCGCCACGTCAAGCGACTCAAATGCGAATCGACGAACGGTGCATTATCGATCGAAGCGCAGAGAAAGCATCTCATTATGTCGCGCCCTGATGGAACTTCAAAAGAGGCCTAATTTTGCGTTCCCATTGTGCGCTGGGCAAATGCGGTGCACGTAACATTTTACGACATATGCGCACTCTGTTTGCGCCAACGCGCATAGAATAGAGGAGTAGCAAACATCAGGGCTATCCTTGATACTTAAGCGTATTGTTTTATTTTCACGTTCACTCCTTTTGCTACGTGTTGTTTCTTTTCAGACTCGTAGCGGATAGCGAGGATGTATTTGAGCAACTGCGAACTTCGACTCTTGTGCAAGATGCACCAAAGGAGCGTGTTGAACAGAATGAGGTGTGGTTTAGCTTTTTTGTGATTCTGTTTGTGAGGAAATCCTTCCCACTCAAGTGCGGTTGCTATTGGTTGCTCGATTATTCACTGGCTAGCTCGATTCGACCGCAGTACGCTTCTTCCAACAAGCGTACCACGTGATTTGAAAGGCAGTGTGTCCACGTTCTCCTTGAGCTCTTGGCCGATTTGGCCACCAAATCAGATCTCGTGCTGCAACACTCGAAGTGTTCAATTCGATTTTTCTAACGACTATGACGGGGAAGCTTCAAGAATAGCTCAACACGGCCTAGAGAATCGCATTGTTACAGGAAGCACCAATCTCCGATTTGGAAACATTTTCTCGTGTGATTGACATGAATCGGAAGGCCCGCAAATAACCCGAACTGGAATTTGCTGGCTTTTCTGCTTGGGGGTTGTTTAGAGAAGAATATGGGAAGCCAGAAATGCTGTCAGCGCTGACTCGCGATGTCCCTGCTGCATTCTGCCGCAGTTCTGGCCTCCTGGATGCGGCTTGCCTGGTTGTGCCGTTGGAGTATGAATGACCTGACGCTTCGCTGGCGCGGCACGCGCCTGACGCCCGCTCCACCATAGCAGCGACGGCCGTAACAAATTTTTCATCATTTTCATTATTAATCCATCTTCAATTTCATGCCGTTCCAGAATGTTACATTTCAGTGCTATATTCTGCTACCATGAAAAAAGTTAATGCCCATTTGAATCCGCTCCACCATCGCGCCGCTGCTGAAGCATTCACAGTCACAGTCTTCGCCCGTGACGCGCGTAGAAAGTATTCATACTTCAACGCTCGACACGCGCGTGTGGCGTTGAGGAGTATGAATAGCGCCTTAGGTCGCGTATTTCTCTCCAATAGGAGCCTGAGTTGCCGCCATGGTAACGTGAGCGTGGCAAGCTTTTTGCGCAGTAATAGCTCGTGCACTTGTTGTGTGACAACCCTCTTCAGCGATAGCGCTGTGAGAGCGGAAAAGGTTCAGCTTTCGGGAAAACGTGGCCGACTGAACTAGGCCACGCCCTTCTGTGTTGACCACGTGTTTCTCGCCAACCTATTGGTATGAAGTGTGGTATGCTCTCCCCGTAGTCAAGGTTTGCAGAAGAGAAAGCTGCCGTGAGCTTGTAGCCAGGCCACGGCGCTAGATGTGATGTATCACAGGGGAAGGAATACATATTCAAGATTCCGGTGATTGCAGGGTAAAACGAATGAATAAGTCGCGAACACCTCCCTCCGTCGTCGTCATTATGTTCTCACAGGCGGGGGTGGGGGTCACAGGAATTAGAGAGGGGTTGGACCAAAGTTGACTTCTATCACACCTCGTGCCGCACCTTCCATCATTTGCTATGGCTGAGTTGAGCGCGTGTCACAAACTCCCTGATTTCAAGGCAGTGTTCGTGTAGCGGTTACCGCTGATTGAGAACAGGAAAAAGCGATTTCTCCGCTCGTGATGGAATGTAAGTGATCTCCCCGGTGTGCCACCCGCGCTGACAGTAAGTCAGGGTGTCTGCGATTCGTCTCCCACTTAGCGACACACCAGGAGAGGGACTTTGTTTGATAGAACTTCAACTCTTTTCTCTACATTGCGCGATCGCCCATATACTCGCTCAATCAGCACTTGCTTCACTTTCAGACCCTCGTTGTCGATCTCCTAGCTTACCCTATACACCTCCGGCTAAAATTGAGAAACTGATCCCTTTCCACGTTGTCGAAATGTACAGTCTGGTATTCCGAGTATCGTTGTTGCTGAATTCGTCTATTGATTATCTATCGGAAGCGTACGTTTTTTTCTTATTATGCTTGCAATGAGGTACTACTGTACGATTAACATCAGATTCTTGCTTAATTTAGGTGACAAATGTTATTTTTTCAGGCTTTCTGAGTTGGGTTTGGCCAGAGACCGTGTGAATATGCGCAGAGCTTCTATTTTGTCGTCTCTCTACCGCAATGTCATAGACATAGATCTAGCGGTTAGCTTGACGAATGCTGTCACGAATGCAGTAGCCAATTTTACTAGTCTGATGACTAAGGTAGTTTACATGGTTGTTATGGGCCTCCTTGGATTTGATTCTGGTAGCTTTTGCAGGCTGAAAGTATCGATGCCGTTCTTAAGTTGCAGAAGGAAATTGTTTTCCAAATATTTGCCGTGAGTTTCATTCCAAAATAGATTTGCCGACCTCCAAATTGTAACAAAATCAACCGTTTTTGTTTGACAAAACTAGATTGTGAGGCTATTCCTGGTGCTTAACGTCTCATCCTCTTTGAAGACGCGAATTGGGCATTCTCATAGGTTCAGGGACTGGACGATCAGCGTTGAATTCGTCCATAGGTTCATTGCAGTTAAAGTGTGTCCGAGTGAGACTGTCCTTACACGCGGCCGGCTTGCGTGTCGAGCGACCGTTGCAAAAGCATTTTTCGGATGAGTCTTCCCGTAGCTTCAAATTGCTAGCTGGGGTATTGCTCTTGTTTAGCCTAATATTCTTGCTGATGAATATACAGCTTCAAAAAATGTCTCCGTGATGAACGCTCGACGCGCTCGCCGACCGCGTTTGCGAATAGTCTCTTTCGAACCGACCTTAGCTTGGGGGGTTTCCTTAGACAATTGAATAAATGCGCAGTATTGTCGCCAGGACCGCCGCGGGCATGGGGCGGGTTGCTACTGTCGAATTGGTTTATGTAGGACATTAGCATTGTTGATTGACCACAGCGCAGCGAGGCAATAGAACATCAGACTGTCCTTCCTAGTTGAATGCCGACTCGCAAACCCGAGGCGGCATTACTCTTAGAATAGGGTTTATAACCGCCATTCTCAGGTGATCTCAAACGAAATGGGTGTGCTCCACGCGCAAGAGACGGAGCCTCTCTTGACTGGAGTCCATCTCTGTACATTGACTTTATTAGGAGCATCGGCGAGCGGCTCCCTAATTAATCTCTCTCTCCCTCTCTCTCTCTCTCTCTCTTTAACGGCACAATAACTGTTGAAAGTGCAAAATGAAGTGTCTCGAAAAAAAAGTTTTCGACAATAAAAAAGTGTTTCTTATAAAATACAGAAAAGCGCTTCTCGGGAGGATCGAACGCTTCGTCCCTCGGGCGGAAAGCGGAAAGCTTACTCTTGGGCCACGACGCCTCAGCGGGCGTAGCAGTTTGAACGAGTGATCCAGTATCTGCGCTACCTAACTCCGTATCTGGGAAGGTCTTCAGTGAGAAGTCTCTTCACATGGCCTTTCCGCGATTAATGTTTTTATACGTCTTGGTTTCCCCTTAGCGAAACTTGATGAAACTTTAGTATGTTATGGGGCATCACAACCCTTGCTATGGGGCATCACAACCCTCACCTTGCATTTTGTGGTATTCAGGGATGTGCGTAATTACGACTAACGACTAACGAATTTAACGACTAACGGGCTTTTTGGGTGTTACGTCTAACGACTATCGAAATTAGAAATATTTTCGTAAGCAATCCCAAAATTCGTTAGAAAATCAAAAGTCATTCACATCGCGCTTCAAACCAATGATTACTCCAGATCCAGAAATGATACATAGTTCCCTGATGGTTTTTCGCGGTGGATGGTACAAAATAACCATAGCCTTCAGTATTTAATAATTCTAGTGAAATTGCTTCGCAGTTCTGGAACCCCCACATTATGACCTCAACCGAACGTTGCGAAAGGTCCCGTGTAGCGTTTGTGCGACTTCGTGTCGGTCGCACGAAATTATGGTGGTAGGGTCACTAAACCAGTTCCGACACTGATCGGCTTCAGCGGAAATTTTTAAAGAGGGCGCTATCAGAGAAGATAATATGGAGCGGTGCCTGCAGGCCACAACTGCGCACCGACAGGAACTGTATCCGATGAATGGATTGTAAAGGGCGCTGTCCTCCAATTTGCAGTCATAAATTCGAGATATGCGATTTCTATAAAGTGGTGCTGGGACCTATGCGTTGATGAAGTTTTCATTTGGATTCTAATTTCTTGCGACCTTCCCCCTGATGAGAGCAAGCTCGAAACGACGCGCGCGCTCAACTTGCGACGCTGGAAAAAGAACTGGTGCAAAGTTGGTGCAGTTCTCCGTGTTGTCACCATGGGATAGATCCCCGTATACCATCACATAGCGCAGAACTGTAAACTTTGAACTGAAAAAAGCGGAGAGTTCATGGTTTCCTCGGTTCCCCATATTGCTTCTTTCCTCACCGGAAAAAAAGGACAAAATCGACAAATACACACTCTCGAGTATTAGGCTTTCATTCATATTTTGAATTATGTATATGTAGGTTTGCAGTTTATACTAAGTTCCCTAAGGATAAATGGTTTGGGTGTTTAATAGCCATGAATGTTTTGGGAAACATACATATTTTAATGCCTTCCTTCTTTTTCTATTCATAAGGGCTTTTTTCTGCCTCAACTGTGCTGACTTTTAAAGCCTAGATTTCTAACGACTAACGACTAACGAGGGTTTTGGCCAGTTGAACGACTAACGACTAACGAATTACAAATTTTCTATTACGCACATCCCTGGTGGTATTACTTCAAATTAGGACTGTTCCCTCAAAACGTGTCTATTACAATTCCAAACCCGTAGCAGTTATTCGCCATTCGAAGGTCTTCGGAACCCTTGTGTAACTTCGAGAAAATAGTCTCTATCAGAATTTTTTTGAAGACCGAAATTTGAACAGGTTGGAATAAATTTTTGAAAATCCACCCCTATAAAATTATTCACCCCAGAACCATTACAAAATATGTGCTCTATAAGCTTTGACAAAGTACAACTGGAACATAAATTCCGCTTTTTTCACTATCGTCAAAGAAAGATACTCAGTAAGTGCAATATCGCATAATTTTATTTCGAATTTATTTCTAAAAAAATGTAGATAGAGAGAAATTTTTTGACCAGACAAAGGTTCCGAAGGTCTTCGAATGGCGAATAACTGCTGCGAGTTAGGAATTGTAATAGCCGTGTTTTAAGAAATAGTCCTAATTTCAAATGTTATCACAAAATGATAAATGAATTCCATATTTGAAAACCACTGCGCCCTCAAAGCCCAATTTTGTGTATGTGTAAATCAAGGGTTGTGATGCCCCATAACATACTAAAGTTTCATCAAGTTTCGCTAAGGGCAAGCCAAGATATGTATAAAAACATTATTTGCGGAAAGGCCACTTGAATAGACTTATGACCGGTACTGTATGTTTCTGATGAGACGCACTGTATATGCATTGAATCTGGCGACCAGCGGAGCGTTGAACCATCCCCGTTGGGTCCGATCACAACTCACCTGGGCCGCGGTATGAATATGTCAAAAACTCGCTCGTTTCTCTCGTGCTGGAGTCAGGGAGGTCTCATATCTCCAGCTAAAGTGTTATACAGTTGTCGCAAGCATGATTATTCAGGGCTGTGATTCATGAAACGTGAAGCATAGGGCACAGTTGGGTTTGCATCCACATATTGCATACTATTTCCTCAGCAAATCCACCTATAGCTCATGCGTTTGCCGTTCACGAATACCAGCCCAGGTTGTCTGGAAGCGGCGTCATTAGAGTGATTTATTTATCATTAGTGCACCTAAGATTTTAGCACCACTCCTGCCCTTGTGGCTCAATTGAGTTGAGTTGGGGTATGGAGTTATAAGCCCCAGAATTGAGCAGAACTTGCTTTAGAAGAGCACATTCACGCCGGTACACTTGCTAGCATACACGCTCTCGCCCTTTTTGAGATAGGAGACATTACACGTACGGTTGCTGTACGAACGTCAACGCTGTTGGAAGCGCCGAAAAAGAGACATGTTGACACTGCTTGGGTAGTCCTGAGTCCCCAGCAGGGATGAGCGGAATTGCGATTTCAAATGGTTCAGAGCCTTCAGATTTCCGGGAAAAGGTTTGAAAATGCGGGGGAAATCGGAAATATCCACGAGATTATTTTTTTTGAAGCCAGGGTTGATAGTGTTTACATGGAAATTATTCAATAAAGAGTGATAAACCCAAGTTTTTTTGCTAGGCACAGTCACAGGGGAGGGTTAAGCATTTTGCTGGACAAATTTCCGACTTTAGGAAGATTCTTCCGATTTCCGAAATTCAGTCGGTGATCCTAATTAGCAGATGGAGAGCTGAAATCGTGACTTCATAAATATAAGTCAAGAAATCAGTTTTATGATTATCATTAGTTCGTCGTGACTAAGGCTGCTCATGGATGTTTACAATTTTTTGGAAAGAACGGAGAATTCTAAAGAATTTTTCCTCCGAAAACAACGTTTCCGTGCACATTTTTCCGTCATGCCATGAGTAGCAGTTTGAAACTGTTAAAAATGAACTATGTTGCTTGCATGTGGACGATGGCTTTGAACATTAAGGTTGAATCCCTTCTATCAGCAGTGTTTTAGGAGGGCGGGCTGAATCAATGGAGGAAGGTAGCGTATCTGAAGCGACTAGTGGATCTGGTCACTAGGTTAGGGGTCAGCGGCCTCTGGTTGGTCCGAGTTGTTTGTTCTTCACAATTTTCCATATGTTCGTTTATAACACTATTTAGCAATCGCCAACTCTCTGGGAGGACTACAACGTCATATTGGAAGACGTTGAGCTGATGCAGCTGGTTGAATGAGCCCTGCTTTTATCAGTTAAATACTTGAGGTTGCCTCCCGGTTTTCTCTTAACTATGGCGGGTTAATACGGTTGTCAGTTTTGTACAGCATTGAAATTGCAATTTTTATGGATTTGTTAATTGCTTTGTGTCCCTTGTTTGTTAATTCTATTGTTATGATTATTTTTATGAATACAAACGGAGTCGGACCCTTACGTTCGTCTATTAATACAATTGTAGCTGTGCCTGTTATCACTGACCTTATCAAGGAGCTCACAATCAGCATACGCACTCACTAATAAATGATATTCCAGTAGTATTAGCAATGTATTTAGGATAGGAGCTTGTTAAATGGATCCGAGAAGGAGATGTTCTCAAAATTTTTTTGAAACACGAGAACCGAGAAAGAACTGAAAAACAACTAAACAGTTGGACTTCGTTAGTGAATACTATACATTCCATCCGATGGCCAAAATCGCGTCGGATCGGATTTCCGGATATTGCCGATTTTGCAAAACCGACCCATCGGATAAAACGGATACTGGCCCAAACGAGAATTTCGGATAACGGATCCTATCCGAAACGAGAATTTTTGACCGGATCGGATATCGGATATGCGACCGGATAAAATCGGATCCACCGGATAATTCGGATGAAAAAACGGATAAGAAAAATTTTCAGTAGTACCGAGGAGTGAACTCCGTGTTTTCAAGACAAAACAATTCTAGAGCCAAATATAATCTTCATATATTATTCATGGGGTGTGTATACAGGAGTGTACACAGGAACGTTCGAGCGATATAGTGTGCCCAACTATATCGCGAAAGTATCCCATACATTGCATAAAGGTGTCGCCGTCTGGCACACTAAGGTCTTCTGGTCCATAACACCCAGGATCCGTACCTAAGGAGTTCATGGAGTCTTTGGCTACGAGCCACAAAAAAATATTATTCGTAGAAACAAAGAAAACACCGGTTTTGGGAAATTTTAAAGACATAGTTGACATGAGAAGTTGAAGCGGTACTATTAAACCTCGAGATTTTGGTGTCGTCTTCCGACACATCTTCCTCTCCGAAAGTAGATCGTCACTATCCAAGTTAGCTTTATCATAATCGGATTTGACTTCACTGCGCCCATACTTCCCGATGACTACATGTTAATACAGAGAAAATTTAGATGTCCGACAATTGGAAAGTAATGTAGTGCAGCGAATCCTGGGCAATTAAATATTTGGGGCTGCATTCCTCGCAACGGTGTCGGCCGCTGCTCGCGCAGCAATTCCAACAGTGGAAACCAGAAACCTTTCGAGGTAACCAAAATGAGGCGTAAGCAAAATGCTCTGGCCGTACGCAACACGAAACATAGAAAAGTTCGAGCACAAGCTCCAGGAATCATTTCGGCTGCTCTTTTCAATGTTAGCTTTCGGAAAAAAGCGGTTGACTTCACAACACCCAAAGTTTCCTTCCCTTTCAAAACACGAATAGTTAGTGACCCTGAGGTTTGATATTTTTACAAAGTTGTTTTTCTAAGTGGGCTTATTTTGACAGATATACGACAAACATCGGCATGGATCCTGAAGAGACTGCGTTCCCCATTGGAGGTTGGCGCAAACTCGGTGCACCTATGTTATAGCATATGGCACCGAGTTTGCGCGAACCTTCAACAGTGAACGCGAAGTCTCTTCAGGATCCATGCCGACGTTACCCAAGATAGCGGCGGGTACGAGTGCTCATAGAATCGTGACAAAGGATGACACGCTTCGGTTCTCCGCCACTGAATGGAAGATTGGGATTTTGACAAATTCAAATACAGGCGTAAAACATCCTTCCTGGATTCCTCTCTGCAATACCGTGCATTTTTTTTTTGCAAAATAAGCTTTTTGTTTTGAGGCGTTGTTTGCGTTCACAACGCGCCGGATCGCCGGAGCTCACTTCAAAGTCGACGGAATGAGTTTTCTGTTAGTTTTCGTGTTCCTCTGAGTAAGGCGAATGCAATGGTACGTGTAGAAAGTCTTTTTCAACTCCATGTTTTGCTGAAAATGTTTATTTTTTTCCTATGATTCACATCTACCACAGGTCAAAACATGACGGATTTCGGCAATCCTGACCGTCTGATCAGTTCCTAATGAGAGATTTTGTTGCGCAAATATGCGATTTTCGATAAAATTCTGGAGTTGAATCTATTCTAAGACTAAATAATACTAATTCATAAATGACTTCGAATTGAAATCGAACCGTTTTGAAGCAAGTTGTGGTGATGCGGCGCTTTGAGAGTGCAAAAACGCCTAAAACGCTTTCTCGCAGAAACACATGCGCGGTACTGTACGTTTCCACGAGAACACACGTACGTATACGTGCTACTGCAGCCAATTCACGTAACAACATTCTGCGTGCACTTGCTGGCACCGCCTGGGGCAGCACAAAGGAAGTTCTGCCTAAAACGTATAGAGCCATGGTACTGCATGTTTCGGAACCTCCGAGCACTCGCGTAAAGGACTGCAGGTGGCTGAGCATACACGTTTCATGACAGAATAGTTGTCTGCTGCTCAGCCCAATCCCGTATATGGCGGTGTGCCTCCTCTAGTCGATGATAGTGAAGCTGTACTGCTCAGGCGTACTTGAACCATCCTAGCAGGTCTTCGATGCGGTCATTGTACCTACGTGAAGGCCCACGCGCAGAGGATTGACCAGTCAGTCCCCTATAAATGCCCTGATTGTCAACGTGTTGGACATGATTCATTGCATCTATTTTCATGTCCGGTTAGACCTACAACCCTATCTGCTCTAGATTTATGGTACAAGCCGTGTGAGGTTGCCAACTTTCTGCGCCTCTGATGCAATGCTTTCTAATGGCCGAGAAGAAGAATAGTAGACGAAAGAATCTTCTGGATTTCGAAATTTCAATTTTGGCGCCAACAGTGCGTCAAAATACACGTGTGCGCGTAAATCACTGGAGCACATCATCGTCATTTGCGTCTGCATCGTGCACGTCGACGGAGTTTGATTTCGAATTTCGGACAAGGCAGAAACAGTGGGCAGTGAGTGGGTCAGGAATTACCGTTAGGGCGCAATTGTTGAATTGAGTAAAATGAACGCAAATCTATACGGTTTTATCCGAAATTATCCGGTTTTCATTCGAAATTAAGCGATTTTTAACCGAACTTATCCGATTTTCATTCGAAACTAACCGAACTTATCCGATTTTCATCCGAAATTATCCAATTTTCATCCGATTTCGATCCGATCGATTATCCGTTTTCAACCGTTTTTCTATCCGATTATCCGGTTTTCTGATCGGATCCTTCGATTTTCACTTTTCCGGATGTCGGATATTTCGGATATCGTGTTTTTTCAACTGATCGGATTTCGGATCAAACCGAAATCGTCATTTTGACGTCGGATCGGATTTCGGATAATTATCCGATCGGATTATCCGACCCGGATATCCGAAACCGACTCCGTCGGATGGAATGTATAGTGATTACCCAAGGTCCCATGAATATATCAATACCAGAAGGTGTTACACGAAAAGTATCTGGCTCAATAGTTCATGCGGGTGATCCCACGTCCACCCGGGTAACCAGGGAAACACAACTGGCCAAAAATGTGTTTTCGAGGAAAATGCAAACCATCTAAAGTACTTGCAATAGCGTTTCCAAATATACAGTCTCCATGGATCCTAGTGATACTTTGCGCTCCCAATAGATGACTGGCGCAAACTCGGTGCCCCTTGCTATAACATTTGCGCCAATCTTTAATAGGGGAACGCAGAGTATCACTAGGACCCATGCCGAATGTATGTCGGTAATGATTTCTCTGAACCGGATTATGGGGTTTCCACAGTTGGAAGCGAGACCTCGAAAACCTGTTGGGAGCTTATCAGGACAAATTTTCGGAACAAACTGCGGCGATGATTTCCGGAACGCAAAGATATATTTGCCTTCAAACTTCTCTGCGAATATTATTTGAACATGAATCTGGGGTCCGTTTATGTATTTTCGATGGATAGCGGTAGGTTACTGTGGGTATATGGTAGTTCGGTGAGTCTCGGTTCGCTTAAAACTTCACTGAGGGTGCTGTTTGGAGCGGTGAACGCGAATTTTCGGTCCATTATTTGATTCTTGAACTCCTGGGGTAGGTTACGCGAGATACTGTGCTTCTCTGGGCCGAATTCCGGTCCGCAATTGCGTCTCCACATGCTTATCGGCCGCGCTCCCGAGTCGGAAGAGTTTTCAGCGCTGCAGCCACCGGTCTGTTGACTCTGGGTGGGTTTTGAAACTGGAAACTAAAAAGGGTGGGTGCTGTTCTGTCCAGGTTGTCAATAGCGCGCGCGCAGTGGCCGCCGTAAACTTGTGACAGCCGGCTGCAGGTATACTGTAGCTTGGGAAAACTCGTCATTTTCAATGGTTTTCAGCGGGAAAAGCAGGGATTAGCTCGTCTTACCCTCGGGGAGGTCAATGTCGAGCGTTGCAGCACTGACTGCTTACTGATAAGTTGGCAAGAGCGTACGCGGAAGAAGAAGTCGTCTACAATGGCCGCCATGCTTCCGAAGTCAAAGATCCTCAACTATATCTCCTAGAATTCACTTCTCACGAGTTCTGAGCCAATTTTTTCGGTTGCGGGTCAGCATAAACCGGCGCTGCTGATCCGTTGTCTACTCATCCGTGCCGGAATCGAAGTAAACCCTGGACCCTCTCGCCGGATTCGATGGCCCTGCACCCAGTGTGGTACCTCAGCCGCTGCAGGGAGCGTTCAATGTAGCAAATGCAGGAAATGGACTCATGTGAAGAAATGCTCCGGTCCCAAGTCCTTCAAGGATGCGGACAGCTCATACGTGGGCCCTAACTGCGTCTCCGTACCGACATATCAACCTCAGCGTTCAAGTCCCGACTCTCTGAAGATGATCCAGTGGAATATAAATGGTTTTCGCAACAAATCAGCGGAACTAGAAGCTCTCGCACACCGCATAGGAGCTGACATTGTGGGACTTCAAGAGACTAAACTGGATTCCAATCAAGGATCACCGGTGGTTCGAGGCTACACATGCCTGAGAAATGACCGAACGAGTTCCGGAGAAGGTGTGGCCTTTCTGGTCAGAAACAACTTACAGTGCAGTGTGATCACTCCAGGAACGAGAGATGGTACGACGGATTGCACCTCCTTAGCTGTGGAAACGAAGGCTGGATCTGTGCACATTCACAATATCTACTCTCCGCCTAGGTCCTCATGCACACCCGCATACGAGCTGTCTATCGCCGAGTTCCTGACATGCGGGAAACCCACAATCGTCATGGGAGATGTCAACGCGCACAGTCCTCTATGGTCAGAGGGTGAAAAGGACCAACGTGTACAGGACCTCGAGGAGGAGATAGCGCAGTCGAATTTTGTGATTCTCAATGATGCCCATCACCCTACTAGGAAGCCGACGTATGGAAGACCCTCGTCACCGGACCTCTCGCTGTGCTCACAGGACCTAGCATCGTCAGCAGTTTGGGACACTGTTAACACAGGCGCAAGTGACCATCTTCCTATCCTGATGGAGTTCAGAAGCGAGGCCCTTATATCTTCGTCACCGAGGAACACTTTCGTGAACTTCAAAAAGGCGGACTGGCCCAAATTTCTGTCAGTGCTGGAACAACAATCGGCGGATTTTGACTTCCGGGCCACTCCACTGGAAATGGATCGATTTCTCGCATCGGCCGTAAGGACAGCAACGTCACAATCTATCCCTAAGGACAGACGTAAGGCTTTTATGCCGGGACTGTTGGACTCCGCTAAGGACCTCATATGTGAAAGAGGCTCGATTAGAAGAACGGACCCGACAAACACCAGAATCCCTGAGCTGAACAGAGAAATCGCTGATGAAGTGAGGAAGGACCGACAGCAGACATGGAGAACTTTCGTGGGAGGCATAGATCATCGTACAAACTCTTCGAAGCTATGGGCGACCATGAAGGCTCTGGATGGCCGTTCAGTGAAACCCAATCCCATCCAAATTTTGCATAAAGGCAAACCGTTGAAAAACAAGAATGCGGCCAACTTTTTATGCAAACAGTTCAGTTCGCCCTCCCTCATAAAAGCATGAAGTCGTCACGAAGGACTTTCCGATGGATCAAAAACTTTCCGAGAGAAGACGTTCCCTTCATTTCGACAGCCCTCATCGACGCCGCCTTGAAGAAATACAAGCCGTCTAGAGCGTTGGGTACAAGTGATGTGGCCCCTGTAATGCTCAAACATTCAGGACTAATTTTTCGGGAGTGCCTTAGAGCCCTTTTCAACAGAACCCTGTCAACTGGACTGATCCCGGAATCGTGGAAAGAGGCGAGAATTTTCCCACTCCTAAAGCCTAGGAAACCTGCAGAAGATCTGAACAGCTACAGGCCTATTTCGATAATTTCATCTATGGCACGCACTTTTGAAAGGACCATTCTTCCTACACTGGAGACGCACCTGCAAATCCCTGGATGGCAGAATGGTTTTCGGAAAGGTTTCTCCACAACCTCAGCGTTGGTCGAATTGACCGGATTCGTCACGGATGGGTTAATTGAGAAGAGACCGCCTAGCCGCTCAATTATGGTTGCACTCGACTTGAAGAAAGCATATGACACTGTGGTTATCTCCATCCTTTGTCAAAAAGCTTGCCGAGTCATCCCTACCGAGAGGTTTAGCCCGATGGATTTCTAGCTACCTGAAAGGCAGAACATTACGGACAGAGTTTAGAGGCCAGATGTCGAAAGTAAGATTGGTACGCTCCGGGGTACCGCAAGGTGCGGTTCTATCTCCGCTCCTGTTCTCATTCTACATAGCAGATCTCCCGACGCCCCTCCAGAAACACGTCTAGTCGGGTATGCGGATGACCTAACACTGGTGGCGTCAGATCCGGATATTGAAACTTGCGAAAAGCGTCTGAACGAATATCTCCCGAAGCTAACAAAGGCCCTGGAAAATCTACATCTTCAACTGTCGCTTCAGAAGACCGAATTTGAATGCTCTGACACTGTTCGCTCATAGGTACATTATTAAGTGAAACAGGTAATGTTAAAACACGACATATTAGAGACATATTCATGATAACAGATTGAAAAAATAATAGAAGACTGATGTTCTTCGAGGACGCCGTAAAGAAATTATTTAACATTTAAAGCCGAATTTATAGAAAGCTGATCAGTTCACCGTCACTGATCGTTACTGGTCGTTGCAAGACGGTTGACCCTGCTCGGTCGTCCCACAAGTAATTGCGCCTCATTAACCATGTGCAGAAGGCGTTACTAGCGCGCGCGAAATCCACGAATGTCTGCAGGCACTATATTGAGTCGGTCAGTATAAATAGCTGGATGATCCATTGTCTGAATCCAACTCTATGCTGCCGTCCAACACATACATGGAACAGCTCTTCGTCA
Source organism: Aplectana chamaeleonis (assembly GCA_029168955.1). NCBI lineage: Eukaryota > Metazoa > Nematoda > Chromadorea > Rhabditida > Cosmocercidae > Aplectana > Aplectana chamaeleonis. The sequence continues at coordinate 38,058 of JAPDOI010000765.1, forward strand.
ACAGCATCCCTCAAGAGTACTACTCTGCTGTGGCCTATCCAAGCCTTCAAGGTAACAAAATTTGAATGTTTTCAATGGAAGTGCGGCTGATGAACCTTGCACAGGACTTTTTAGTGATCCGTGTTCGACGTTGTATTTTGAAACTTATCAGTCAGCGACCCATGCAGGAACGTTTGAAATTGAGTTTCCTGAGCACAAGATGGGGAAATCCCTACTTTTCCCGCTGAAAATTTCCCAATGCAACCAATTTTAGCTTTATCAGTGCTGTTTGATAACTTATCAGTAGGCAGTCAGTGCTGAAACGCTCGAAATTGACCTCCCCGAGGATAAGACGAGCAAATTCCTGCTTTTCCCGCTAAAAACCATTAGAAATGAAGAGTTTTCCTAAACTACAGTATACCTGCAGCCGGCTGTCACAAGTTTACGGCGGCCACTGCGCGCGCTATTGACAACCTGGACAGAACAGCCCCCTCCCAAAAAAAATGGAGTAAACTATTAAACGGCCACACCGAGTCGGCTTTGTCGCTGGAAACTACCGACTCGAGCGCGTGCGGCCGCAGAGCGTGCCCAGACCAGGGGTGTGCGGCAATCGCCGTTTGCCGAGTGCCGTTTGCCGGCCATTTTTGGGGTTTGTCGTTGCCGTTGCCGTTTGCCGAAATTTTCGTCTAAAACTGCAAATTTTCGGCAAAAATACGTTAAAACAAAAGATTTGACCTTATGGCAGTTTTTGTATTGGTCGCGCAATTCGAAGCTGCTACAAAAAATTATTTTGACTAGTTCCAGCTGATGTAATGTGTAAATGTACCCATTAAATTGGTAACTGATGATAATATAAACTCTCCTATGAACTCCTTAATAAGAAATCAGAGAAGTTCGTTTAAGTTCTAAGTTGTTTATGAGCCTCCAAATGTCTTTTTCATTTATCAAACTCTTAACCCCTTAGAAATGCTAAATTTGCAAAAAAGGCCTTTTCAAGAAGCATTCAGATTACTGCAAGTTCCAAGATTACAAAACCAAGTGGTATAAAAGTTGTAGCGTGAAAGCAGCCATTTAAAGGCCGTGTTCACGATAATCTTTGATTTTGAAATTAATTGCTGATTGGTGTGTTGGGCCTCGGGTAGATGTGAAATGACGAAGAAATCGAGAAAACGCACCAGAAGGGCACGAAATCCCCAAATCTCACCCCGGCTATGAAGTTTTACAGGAACTGTTCGCTGCGACAATGAAATCTTTTGTGGAACCGTCTTTTGCAATGCTCTCCTCTCTGTCGCTTCGTACTTTCCTTCAGACCCTAGCTAATACTGTTTTGCCTAGAATATTCTTCCGTTTTTGATTAGCCCCATTTTTTTCGGTGACAGCTACCGTGAGCATGTTCATAAAATCGGATAACTAGTCCAGGCCAGAGAATAATGTCACTGGAATACGACGTTTTAGTGCGTTTCTCGCTGATTCTTCGTAGTTTTGCTAACACTTGGTTGCCAACGCATTGTTTTGAGTGGAAAACTCGGGAACGAAAATCATCATGAACACTGCTTTTAAACATACAAACCCGTTGAGAACTAGTATAAATCGGTCAGCCAATAGTCGGTCGGTGGGCTGATGGTCATAATTGGGACAGGAAGTTGATAAAATCTGCAAACACTTCGTCCGGGTTTTTTTAACAGTGTTCTCAGCGGCCATTAGAGGGAAGGTTCAATAATGTTTTCGATTTCGAGATCCATAGATGAAACGAAGAGTTGACTCAGTGGCAGAGCTGAGTTAGTTAAGAAACGTGGTAAAGAGGAGAAAATCATAATAATTGCAATATGTACAAATACTGCCCGAAACTTGAACGTGGTGTGCTCGCCCCACCCACTTCCTCTGTAGCCACAGGGAAGTGGGTGGTGCAGAACACACCACATTTAGGTTTGGGACCCTTTAGAAGCGATTTATTGCTCAGCTTTATCCGATATTGTTGTCGTAATAAGCCTCGTGCCGGCTTGTAGACCAAATACACAGAAAGGGAAGCGCCCAAGAGCAGTTCGGCTGGCTCAACGCACTGCACGCGGCGCTTCAGCGGTGACGTGAGCGCAGCGGCTTTCCGTCGCGCGCGTCGCATGTAACAGTTGAATTGTCACCAGATTCTCTCATTCTGTGCTATCGATCAATGCGCCTTTCAGAGCTCTTGATTCCCAGTGGGAATTTGGAGTTTACTTTGATTTTTAGCACTGCATACAACTAGACTAATCTCACTCCACTCCTGTAGCCTCACAAGTGAAACCATATCAAGTGAGAGACAAAGAGAATCCTGAGTGTGTTACTTGCTACTTACAGTAAAATTGTGAGCGACCCTGGTCATGAGCTAGGTGTGGGTTGTCTTTCGCCACAAATGTCGACTGATCATCCAGCCTTGCTGATCTTGATAGTGACTCAGACAGTCGGGGCTTAGTACGTCGGCACAATAACGTTAGTACGCCAGGGCAAACCTGGCATACTAACGCTGATTGTGTGCAGGAGCTGCTGGTTGCGGCAGCATATCCTGCCAACGTATGCTGGCGTACTAACGCTCATTATCGACGGAATTTGGACTGACACCCTCCTTACCGGTGTTGGATATAATTCTTGTCACGGCCAGCAGCAGGGACAACATTCTCGCCGCGGTCCGCAACCAGGAGGCTTCCCTCGCGATGGGCGATGGGGATGATCCCCTCAGCTTTCGAAAAATTAACTTCCGAACAGTGACACAAGATCATCTCATCGGACTGGCCTCAAACGGCCAACTGCCCCCTCAACGAGACTGGCCGCCTTATATACCCGCCGCCGTCGTACAAGAGGATGCTGCAATGTTCATTCGTATTAAACAAATCAATGGAAGAGTGTCAGCAGACACTAGGAGAGAGGGGCTGGCAATAGCACGCGTGCCACGATAAACAAAGCGTTAGTACGCCAGCACAAGCAACAGGAGCTCCTGGTCGTTGCTAGCATATCCTGCTGTTACCAGCAGCTACAGCACAGGTGCTGCCGATCCCTTTGTGCCGGCTTACTAACGGTATTGTGCCGACGTACTAAGCCCCGACTGTCCGAGGACTCCTATACAGATCACATATAGAACAGTGCTATTGGCATTCTCTGATCACCTGAGGCTTTCAAGTAGCTTCAATTATACGGGATTTTTTCTTCCTGGAATTCTAGTGAAACGCAAGGCATAAAGTAACTGGTACATATTGCATGGAACACCACACGACTTAACAAATCCTACTAACTATACGCTGTTTGGTGTGTGTGACCATCGGTGTGTGTGACCATCGGTGTGTGTGTGTGTGTGTGTGTGTGTGTGTGTGTGTGTGTGTGTGTGTGTGTGTGTGTGTGTGTGTGTGTGTGTGTGTGAGTGTGTGTGAGTGAACGGAAATTCGGTCGGTTCGTTGTTAGAAATGAAGGAACTCGGTTTGTTGTTATGATGTGATGGCGTATACTGATAACACGATATCATCAGTTTCCTATGTAAAACCTTGCTGAGCGCCTTCATGGGCGGCTGCATGTGCAGTAGGAGCCCTGGGAAGGTAGACGGGACTTCACTGGGAGTGCGCCGGGCGCCGAAACAAGTAGGCGCGACCCCACTAGGAGTGCGTCGATCGCAGGGGTATTGTGGGGACCAGCTGGGAGTGCGCCAAGCGTCGGGAAAAGTGTGGTGGACCCAACTGGGAGTGCGCCGAGCGCCGGGAAAGGTGTACTGGACCCAACTGGGAGTGCGCCGAGAGCCGAGAAAAGTGTGTTGGACCCAACTAGGAGTGCGCCGAGAAAAATGTGTTGGACCCAACTGGGAGTGCGCCGAGCGCCGGGAAAAGTGTGTTGGACCCAACTAGGAGTGCGCCGAGCGCCGAGAAAAGTGTGTTGGACCCAAATGGGAGTGCGCCAAGCGCCGAGAAAATTGCATTGGACCCAACTGGGAGTGCACCAAGAGCCGGGAAACGTGTGTTGGACCCAACTGGGAGTGCGCCGAGCGCCAGGAAAAGTGTGTTGGACCCCAACTGGGAGTGCGACGAGTGCCGAAAAAGTGTGTTGGACTTAACTGGGAGTGCGCCGACGCAGGAAAAAGTGTGTGGGATCGGATTGGGTTTCGACGAACTATAATAACTAAGTTCTCATTTGACGATGAGAATATCATTTTATGCGTCAAAATACACGCCTACAAGTACGCCGCGAAGCGGCGTGGGTGTGCACCTTGTGTTGGTATATTATAGAAAAAACAGATTTTGCCGTTTTGCCGGCCATTTTTGGGGTTTGCCGTTGCCGTTTGCGGAAATTTTAAATTCCTTCGCCGCACACCACTGGACCAGACACGATTGCGGGCCAAAATTCCGCCCAGAGAAGCACAGTAAATAGCTCAAAAGTGACCGTAACCTACTGTTAGCCGCAGAATATCAAGAAACGGATCCAAGACTCGTGTTCAAGATCCTCTATAACCGAAACCCTCGTTTAGGGGGAGGGAAGCGGGACCCTTGTCTTAATGCCACGGTGCCGCATAATTTTGCGTTTTTACGGCCTATGCACAGGGTGTCTCCTTGGCTGCACTAGCGGGGTACCTTGTGTCTCTGCAAGACATGCGACGTAACACCCGCATGCTCTTGGTTTTGCTCATGAGCCTTCTGCGTCTGAATGTCGATGGCTTGATTTTTCCATTTACACTCGTCGTTGGGATTAATTACGGACCTGGATCTAGAGCCTTCACAATAAAAATGAAGCTGTAAAACTAATGAAACCATAGGAACTCCCTTGAAGTTGCTGCGATATTGTTTCCAAAATTTTCGACCTCTTCGAAAGTTTGCCTACTTCTGTATATAGGGCCAAGGTGAAATATTTTATACAAATACAAATATAACTGTAAAATACGATTAGAAGAGCTGCAACTTGTTTTAAACAGAAACACAGTTCTCCAGCACCAAATCAATAAAACAGCCGAATCCATCAATCACCGAGGAAAATTTTAAAGTTATTGAGATCATCACATTCTTATAGTTTTCTATGATTAAGAATGTAAACTTGCTCTCAAATGTTCAGTACCCGCTTGTTCCTTGTAATACGCTTACAAAGATTGATAACGACGCTTACAACACTGATAACAGACTCCTAGCATCGACATGAAACAATTTTCATTCGTCTCTCCATGACAATAATGTACATCTCCTTTGGTCATAGGTTGGACATAGGTAAAACAGGAGCATTCCCGTGGCCGTATTCATGACTACGGAGCGTCCCAGGGATGGCATGCATGAATGCGGTAGCGATGGTGAGGAGACGCTACGCGGCTCGCACGAGCCACGATTTGAATTCAAGTTGCGATGCGTGCACGTGACGCAGGACGGTCCAAAGCGCCCCAGCCGCATACATCGGCTGATTCTAAAACCTTCCCGGGAGGCTCCGCAGATTCTAAATACGGCCACAGGTCGTTATGGAATGGGCAAGAATAATTCTACCGCGTCGATATGAGTGACCAGAACCATAACGTAACCACTTTGCTTGAACTAGACAGATTCACATGCAAAACGTGTGTATTGACGCTCACCGCCTATATTTTCAAGAGCACATTAAAGTTGCCTTTCTCAATCAACAAGGCTTCGTCACCTCTGGATCAAAATTATCGTCCTTTGTAGGCCGAATAGTCAGTCGCATAGTTCCGTGGATCAATAAACACATTTTGCAGAAAGTCATACTCGCATCGTTATTTTAAGAGTGCAGGAAAATAACAACATGTACAGATGAGCGTTTTGAAATTGAAGATCATGCGTAAGGACAAGGGTCAGAAGAATGCCCGTTTTGTTTTGGGCTTTTTCCGCTCCTCGTGATGGTCGTCGTCATTCCAACAGCCTGTCGACTCGGCAAATTTGTCGATAATCATTGAAATAGGGAACGCCAGCACAATGATACCACAGACAGATGCCATAGCGGCGACGACCTTTCCACCTGAAATTCGATTAATGGTGTGTATAGGAACTGTAACAAAGCAAAAAATGCTATGGCTACAATGAAAATGCGGCTAAGAACGGTGTTCCATGAGAATTTCACGCGAGCGATATGGAGAGGACATCACTACGGTCAGCTTTGTGATTTCATGGCACAAGAATCGATGTATCCCCAATCACCGGATGGGAGAAAGTCATGACGCTGGTTGGAGGCAAAATTGTGCGAGGAAAAACGAAGAGAAAATAGCTATTGATCGAATGATTTCGTGACCGAATGCAGAGCGCGCCATCCTATTTGATAGGGATTGACGATATGGTCTGTGTAAATCAAGTTTGTATCCGCGATGCTGCTTGGCGGGAAATTTCGCACGCGGAAAAACGAATAGAAGATGGCTGCAGTCGAATGATTTCGCGCAGAATCGCTGAGTGCGGCTTCCTAGTTGAATGACACGGACGATAACAGCTACTGTCCTTATCAAAGTGAAACCTCGGCGCGCACCTGCGGACAACCGTACGCACTCAATGCAAAATCGTGCCTGGCCCACGGGTAATCGCGCTGGTACCACGAGGTTCCCATACGTTAATTTCTGCAGCTCCGTGCTGCAACGACGGTTTTCCGCAAAGCTCCAATAAGCACAGCACTAATATCATCCGTATGAGTTGCTGAGCGGTTACGGTTCAGCGAAGCATTTAAATTTCGGAAACGATACTTAACCGTTTGTTGAGGACGTTACACAAATTGTTAATCGTGCAGTAAGGTAGCGCCTGCGAATCCATTTTCAACGGAAAGACTCCGAAATGTGCAAGTCAAGCGTCTGTCCACGGTAATTCCTGACAGATATGGAATCGCGAAATTATTCCACGTTCGAAGATGTTACGCCCGCTGTTGACGTTCGTTATGCCGTCGACTGTTGAATCTTCTCGAACATCCTTTCCCATCTTGTTCCGAGACGATTGCAACATTTCTATGTGCATGCAATAACCACTTAAAGGTTCAGCGCTTGCGCCATTGCCAGCACAGTGAAATCATTGCTGAAACCATAAAATATTTTGGACCGATGCACAGTGTGGCGTCGGTTTCAAATGGCAGAATGTACTGCTAGCGAACGGTTCAGCGTAGAAATGGCCTAAATAGAAAGTTCGAAATACACGGAGCGAGGAGGCGACTTGAAATGCAAGCACAAAGTATCGAAGGATGCTCAGAAATGCCAACTATATGATACGGCCTGATGTGATGAAGGCGGCCTGCGTTGAGGACGCCGAAATACAGCACTTGAACCAATCGATATGTATGAGGACAGAAATGGCGCGAATAAATATCGATCAACAAGGTCGGGAAAACGTCGAGAAAATGGCTAAATCTTCTCAACTTCGCATCACCAAAGATGCAAGTGTGCACGTTGTTCCCCCACAATCACTCAGGCCCATTTTACACTTCCATCGCTGGTCGTCGCGATGGCATGTTTTGAATGCAGATCGACGTGCGACGTGATCTTGATCGATGGTCATGGCTATCATCCCATCGCGTCGCGCGGCAACCGAATTTTTCGGTAAAACCGGGACCAAACTCTGCCACTGTCAACGCGGTGTGTATCTTCTCCTATATGCATATGATAAAAATTGCGAGCATCGTCTGTCTCGGGGAGTATTATTCCGACCTGAAAAAGTGCCATAGCGGCCTAGCCGTAAGATCTATAGAAAAGACACTGTTTCTCAATACAAATACTGAGGTTCGGAAAAGACGAGAAGCCTTCCAATGTAAAAAAAAATGATAAATAAGAATTAGCGCAGAAAATGTAAACTCACCGGCTGTGATAGGAACAAGGTCCCCGTAACCGACGGTTGTCATTGTGATCACGCCTGAATGAGAATAACATATAATCTCAGAAGCTAATTAGCACCTAATCCTCGTATTTGCACAATAATTTGTTTGCAAGGCTTCTGCTTGGTTTATTTGGACGCTTTGCCGATTAGGAACCCTGCCACTCAGTATTTGTCAAAAAATAGAGGTTGTGCGTTGTTAAGCTAGAGCATTGACGGGCTCACGGGATCTTCCCCTGAACTACCAGTAACGATATAGGTTTTCAGTCAAAATAAGCGGTTTCAGCGAGGAACATTTTTATTAACGTTTAACAATGCACGTACTTGAAAGTAAAGCCCCCGTGCTTTTGGGATTTTTCCCAATCGAGTCATTAAGCAAGTAACTCACACCACCAGCAGGCAGCTGGAATTGAGTAGAACTTCGAATTCGGTTCATCTCTTTCGAAGAAATAGATGGCCGTCGAGAACAACATAATACCTACAATGCTGTCATTAGTTATACTTCGAGGGAAACCACGTTCAATGTTGATTTTGAGCTTCATCAGAACAGAATATTAGAAGCCCACGATCCTACACTGCGTAATGTCGTCCATAAACTTTTTAATGCTGTGCATCGGCAGCTTCTCAAACCAACCTGTGACCAGGAACATGCCCAGCATGCTGAGTTCAGCAGCACTCTTCTTCATCGTCTCGCCAAACGCTCTCAAACCCGTGCTATATCTTGCCAGCTTGAAAATTCTCGCCACTCGCGCAAGCCTCATCACACGTACGACAAGCATAGCACCTGGAATGTGCTTCTGTAGAAATTGGTATAGCGCCCCTCACGTCACCAGATTTTATGGATTGCTCTGAATAACAAATGTAGGTTCCTGCGTGTGTTGCAGGACATTCGCCGGAGCCGTTTCAATATTTGAGATCCACGTAATGCGCTGCCGGGACGCAGCAGAAATGACTCGACAACTATCATCATCGAGCACATCAACCGTGCTTATGCATCGCGAAAGGCACAGTTTTACAGGGTGTGGTGGAAGTTCTTGCAGTCAGATAATGTTACGTAAAAACGATCAACTTGAACTACCTTGACAAAATTTTTGTTGAATTCCTTATGAACCGTGAACACTCATTAGACTTCAAAATATCGTACTTTCGCTCGAATGCAGGCTGAGAGTCTCTTCGTCTACGGCGGCACGCAGATAGTCGACTTCAATATCGTCCCATGCTTCCTTTAAACTCCGACGTAGAGAGTTCAAATTGGAGAGACGCTTATCACATGCCTTCGACTTCAGATCTGATCACACAGAGTGTTTATGGAATTGAGGTCTAGACTATAAGGCGGCCTTTCCTCCGAGGAGATGAATCCCGGTAAGTTGTTTTCGCACCACCTCTGTACGACCTTTCGCTTTATGCGCAGAGTCGTGCTGATAGGTCCCTTTTGATTTCTTAAGTGCGATGCAACACGAGGGAGTACTTTTTCGATGTGGATGTCTTCCAGGTAGTTTTTGCTGTTCACCTGAGATCTCTTTTGCACGAAAATCAGTGCCTTCAGCGATGATCGCACCAAAAACGATCGGTGATAGCGGGTGCGCCGTCCTACGAACTATGCGTCCTCGTTCGTTGGCCTCTCTGAGTTCTCGTGCAACTAGCCTATCCTTTTGGTGGTTCACGAATTGGTCTATTGTGAACAAGCACTGACCAAAGGAATGGAAGTCGCTGTGAAGTTCGTCGGAAAAGCCTTTCAGCAGGGTTTTGAATCTCAGCAGTCTGATTTTTTCCATTCTTTCAGTGAATTCGTGTGCTTCTGCCATTTTGTAAGTAGGATAGTGCAGCTCTATCACAAATTTCCGGGCAGAACGAACAGAGATTTCCGCCTCAGCAGCCAACTTTGTCGTTGACCTTCCTTGATCACGGCGTACACTTTCCCTAACCTCCTTCACCAGTTTTGGTGTAGTTGCAGTCCGCGGTCTCTCCCTGCGTGGCCTGTCCTCTATAGTTCCAGTTGCTTAAAGGCAGGGTCCGGGCAGAGTTTCGATTCTGAGATTTTCCGCTGAATCTATGCTCATGGTACAGGTAGTTCGAAGAAACATGCGAAAACTGCGTTAAAACCGGTCTTCTTCAAGTTATTAAAGCCACTTCCGTGAGCCGATAATCCAGAGAAGTCAGAAAAGTGTGGCCATCGTCCATATTTTAGCCGTTGTCCACGCATTCTTCAAAAGTGCTGTGTAATTAGCGGTCATATGACTATCATGCTGTGAATACCGTAATCCCTGACTTTCAGGCTGTTTTCTCCAGAAATACGGACTTGGAGTTTGTGAAAATTTTGGACGGTTTCCAGCTAGACCAGCCCAATCTATCTAACCCGAATTTCGGTGGTGTCGAAATCTGACCGGACCCTGCCTTTAAAGCGATAAATATTGCTGAAGACGGTCCTCCGCGGAATATCGAGACACCTTGCGATTTCTGAAGACGCACATCCAGACAAACGCAGAGCGAGCGTCGAGGCCCTTTGTTTTTTTTCATCACCGTTCTATAAAGTGAGCTTTTATTGATCGGTAACCGTCAAAACCTATCGATACTGACTTCCCTAACCCAAACTAACGGGATTTAATACACTTGAATGTTTTTTGTTTTATATATTTGCTGAAACCGTGGACAGCAAGAACTTTTGCCACACCTTGTACAGAGGTAAACGTGGCAGAGCGCCGCCCCGAGTTGTCATACTGTCGCTCTCTGGGCCAAATTCCGGTCCGCATTTGCGGGCTACGGCTATTTCATCATGCGACACGTGTTAATCGTGCTGGAACCAATTGGTCCCGGTACGATTCACTTTTCTCCCAGCACGATTACCGCGTGCCGCATGATGCAACAGCCGTACTCCGCAATTGCGGACCGGAATTTGGCTTGGAGAACGGTAGTACATGACGTGGTCCTTGTGCCCTGTCGGAGCCTAGCCCAGTTGGATGTTTGCCAAGTCCCATCAGCAACTCACTCTATCGTGTTTCTTTTTCGAATTTCATGCCTTTAATCGTTTCCTAATCCCTCTTCCGTTGTTCTCGCATCTTCTTGCAAAGAAACTTTATGAAAAATTTCCTACTTCAAAATGTCGGAAAATATCTTTCTCCAAGTCCCCGTGACCTTAATCATTAAGAGTATTGGCCGAGGTCGCGTATGGCAGCTGTCTCATACTGAAGTCAGCTAGTGCATACCAGTGCATGCTGCAAGGTCTACAGCATACGCGCTATTTACGCCTTCCTGATTATGCCCTTGCACACAGCTCCAAGAACAGGTGCAGAATGATGTGATGAAACAAAATGTGCACTATACAACACCTCGAAAGTTTTTCATCCACTGCAGCTCGTTGAATGCCTCAATGACGAACGGGAGAATCGTCAGCACATCTATGACATTCAGAGGTGAACGCACAAATTTTGCCTGAACAGCTGGCCCATATACATACATCTTAGATTACATAATTCCTATTGATTTTACTGTTCCGCTTCACACAGTGAAAAAAAAACAGTTAACCTTCTTTGGGTTGACAATAAACCGCGCCAGATACTCGACAGTGAAATAGGCCATGCAGCTGCAACACGAGAAATTATATCAAACACATAATTGATCATTTATTAAAAATGATTGAAGACTTTTTGACAAAAACGCACCACATTTCCAGCCACTGAAGGGCTTGATGTGGCTCCTTGTTCTCGTCTTGAAGTTCTGGCATAGAGCTAAGAATTAAACCTGGAAGTAGATCCATTGTTACACGTTGAATAGTGAAGCGTTCAAAGTGAAATCATAGCGGAAGCCTCAGATTTTGAAACAAACCTAACAAAGAAAGTAGCACAAAAAACGCGGATGCTATAGAGAGTACTTTGGCTCCAAAGGAGGATCGAGGGTTTTCGAGCAGTCGATAGAGGTTAAGCCGTACCGGACCCATCCAAACCTTCTCAAACGAGGATGGAGGACATGAGGATTCGTGGTTGACCTGAAACATATTCAGTGTATTCACTGCATTCCTGTATATTAAAAAGACCACAGATACAGCATGCCCGATGCCCATAAGACGTGGTGCATTCGCAAAAAGCTCCGCATTTTTAAGTTTTCTGGAAGCAAGCGTGCCTTTTTTGTCCGAGTGTCGTTGTCAGCAGTTATGCGTCGACGCCCACAACTGGTAGTAGATCAAAACAGAGAGAGAGAGTTGACGTACCATTACACTCCTTTTTTTGAGATTGTTATTCTCTTCCAGCATGCAACACGGTGAGAGGAAGTTGATTGGTATTCGCCAATAGTCCAACTCATATCGTAGCCTTATGGGGCAAATATCCATGGGCCGGTGTAGTTTGCCTGAAAACAATTGCTTGATCATTTTTTGACTCTGAGTAGCGCCCAGCTTTCTGTTTCTTCCGAGTAATTCGATATTAAGTACCTATATAAAATATGTGGCCCGCACGTTATCACTCAAAGAACAACCAACCCTGCATCTCTCTATCTCTGACGATGGCACCGCTGTCGCCCTGAGAGCGGCCAAACTGGTCTTCCAACTGGACGGGGAACGCAAAAGTCTCGCAAATTAGAGAGGCACACTCCAGTACAATAGGAGCACGTGGTGCAATCAAAGCAAAATCACCAAGTGCTCCTCTGGAAGTGCACATGAACCCGACAAGTCACTCGAGGGGCCCTCATTTTGAAAACCACCTCCTCTCAGATTCCTTTGCCGTTTTTACTAATCCTTTAACACAGCTGCTTCATTCTTTATCAGTCTTAACTGTGACGTGGAACCGAATCATTTCCTACCCTCTTCTCAGCATTTAAATGCCTTATATAGGGTCGCCTTGGCAAATTTGTTCTAGTGAATGGAGGTGCCGCGGCGATAGATCGCAGTTTGCGATCGAAACAGCACTGATGGGGCAAACGTCGCACGGCGAGCCGCGAACGATCGGGTTCCGTCCCTTCACTGGACTTGAATTGACGAACGGTCAATATGTATCTTGATGCGATTTTACCTGTGCAGGTAATCCTTTCCTTGAAAAAGCCCTAATTTTTCGGAATTGGCGTTCGCTCACGTACTTAGTTCTAATGCTTGCGTATTGACACGCGATGCAAATTATATATTCTTTGCTTTTATGTGCAAACCTGGACTTGTGAAACTGAGCTCGTTGACTGCAGGGTTTCGATTCATATACGCAACGGAATCCCTACAAAGTACGCGAGACATTTTTATAGAGTTTCTAGTGTTAACGCTTGGGAAAAACCTTAACAAGATTCTAGACAGGAAATCAGATTCCGCGTTCTCGAAAACGTAGGCGCTACGACACAGATGCTGTGAAAAACAGTTTCCTCTGACTGGGAGAGCCTCCGAGTGCTGAACGGAGTTTTAAAAAACAAAGACCTGCGGGTTGTGGGGAAGATAAAAGGGAATAATTTCGGTTCCCGAATCCCCTTAAAGCCACAGTCCAAGCTCAGGGGTAATTTTTGATATTATATTCCAGCCGCCGTGTATAGCAACCCTGCCAAGCGCGAGATCTCAATTCGATCAAATAAGTGAGAAAATTCAGGGAAAAAGTCGGCCCCGCCCACTTTACCCCAAAAGCCTAACCGCGCATACCGCCCCGGAAAGGGAACCAAGAGCTCTGCTATTGTACATTTTGCCTTTGAGCATTGCTACACAAACCAATTTTTCCGTTTGCAGAGAATTTGGTTCCCTATCCGAGGCGGAACGCTTGATTATGCTTTTAGGGTACTGGGGGCGGGGCCGACTTTTTCCCTGTAGTTTCACACTTATTTGATTGAATTGAGATCTGGCGCTCAGCAGGGTTGCTATACACGGTGGGTGGATTATACTATCAAATTTTACCCCTGGAGTTGGACTGTGCCTTTAAAGGCAGCAGACACGCTAGAAGAAGTTGTTTAGATGACTATGCAACTTGGGTCGTATGGTCCTTGGTAGAACGCTCACGCCGATGGAAGCGTTAAAAACGAATGAAAACTACTGAATTTGAGTAGAAAAGTTTCTTCAACCACGCCCATGAGCCTTCAGTCCCGCCCCCTCAATATGCAAATACGATAAATTCGGCTGGTTTTTAAAGTTTCCAACGAGGTTAGCGTTCTAGTACAGACTGTAAGAGTCTATCGGCTTCGCTATCCCAACCGTTTTATCATTAATATTGGCTATTTCAACCACTCGCACATAACTCATCCAATTTTACCCCATAACAAAACAGCCGTTTTTCCTGTATTTACATGCAGTTTTCTTCGGTTTTTTCGTTAGTTTCCCATACTACTAGCTTCGAACCTTCGATTTATGGTATAAAATCGATCCCATTTTTGAACGTGTCTGCTGCCTTTAATACACGTGAGTAGATCAAAATCGCGTAAAAGTTAACTTTTTCGGATTTTGTAGAATGAAACATCTCTAATCTGAACTTTTCCTGCAGGATTGGGGTTATCTGGGGCGCTGAACATGGATATGAGGTCCATTTTCATTTTTACGAGGACTGCGGTAGGCTTCTGTAGGTGAACTTTCATTCAGCCATAGTAACCCGCCATCAGAATTTGAAATTAGACTTTACATTGGTATTCAACGTGACAAGTACCCTCCTGGACAATGGGCTAGAAATGCTCAAATTTTTGGGAACCAAAGAATGACTTTTTACAAACGAAATGGCACGCATTCTCATCCTTCGCGAATTACTTTCATTTTTGAAAAAAAAAAGGTTTTTACCGCTATAGTCACATCACTATGACAACAAAGCTTCGAATGTTATGGTGCGTTGAGCGTACAAAAAGCATATGCATTTCCATTAAACTATGCTGCAGAATGATGGCACTAATGCATCTTCCTTTCTGATAAAGAATTACTCACGAACATGGACGTCAAGAGGTGACTATGTAGAGCGTAAAAGGTAAGCATTGTACAGCACAGGTGCAGAATTTCTTTATAGGTACAACCGTGCAAAATAAATGTCTCTTTTATTTGTTTAGAAATCAAGTGGTTTTACCCTAAAACCCTCTCAACCAAAATGAGGACGACTGCTCTCTCGCTCTCGCATTGAGGTCTATAGCCTATCTTGGAAAAAGTAAGCCGGGTGGGTGATAGAGTGTTGGAACGAATAATTTTTTGAATATTCGAATAAACGAATAATTCGAATAATCCACTTCTTCGAATATTCGATTATTCGAATAAACGAATATTTCACTTCTTTGAATATTCGATTATTCGAATTACCCGAATAATCCACTTCTTTGAATAATCGAATATTCGAATTATTTGAATATTCGAATATTATTCGAATAAACGAATATTTGGGCAACACTGTCGCGTACTATCCCATCCAATCCACTCGGGCAAACTGGGGCATCGATAACAGGTTGAGAATTTGTCATCTCATAAACTGCACCCTCTTGACAACTCAAATCGCTCGCATTGTAAGCCTGACAACTGCCCGTTGCCCAGCGACGTCCGCCTGTTGTCGGGCTGTTGACGTTTTGACCTGTCGCGTTTAGCGGCCTATTTAGCAGCGGTTCACATCCTGCAAGACATTTATGTGGCTTAGGAACTACTTTGCATCGACCCGCGTCGCGGTCGGCGCATCGACATGCATCGCGGTCAGCACACCTACACGCATCGCAGTCAGCACACCTACACGCATCGCGGTCTGCACACCGACACGCGTCGCGGTCGACACACCGACACGCAGCGTGGTCGGTACACCCACGCGTCGCGGCTGGGTCAGCTTAACCTCCACTGAGGCCGCCACCGGATGGGCAGGGCTTCCAGATGCTGGGCGGGGCCAATATACCGCATACTTGGGTAATTGAACCGGCTGCACTCTTGTCACTTAAATTTAGCATACACGCTCGTAAACGTGGTTGAGATACTAACTATGGAAGTTGAGTGGCATGGCTCACAACACAACGGCTACGCATTCTGAAGCGTCCAAAACGACCAAAAGTGACGCTACATGACTGAGGAGTCGGCCCCGCACGTGTATCAGCCCGCCCCCGTATTTGCGTCCTCCCCCAAACAGGAGTGCTGGGCCATTCCCACCATCGTCGATGTGTATGGCTCACTTATTGTACTCATTGTACCACCCACCAGCGTTGCCGATGAGGGGAATGGCCCAGCACCCCTTTTTTGGAGGAGGACGCAAATACAAGGGCGGGTAGATACGGGGGCGGGGCCAACTTCTCACTCGTGCAGCGTCATTGTGGATCGTTTTTGACGCTTCAAAATGCGTAGGCGTTCTGTTCTGAGCCATACTTTATATTTCCGTAGTTATCTCAACAACGTTTACGAGCGTGTACTCTGAGCTTTGGCCGAGAAATAGCCGCGAAACAGACGCAAAATGCCTTTTCCCGAGTAATAGTCGCGAAATAGCCGCTAAATCTAGCTGGCTGCGAAACAGTCGCCAAATAATGCTCGCCGTGAAATAGCCGCAAAATAACCGCTAAATTGCCGCCGAATTTGTGGTTTGCTTCGGTCTAGTTTGGTTTAGCTTAGTTGAGTTCAGTTTAGTTATGCGCGGTTCATGCGATGGCGAACTTCCTACTCTGCCAGCGCGTAGCTAGATGCTCACACGTGTCGAATATCCAAATTATTCGTGCTGAATATTCGAATAAACCGAATATTTCACTTCTTTGAATATTCGATTATTCGAATAACCCGAATAATCCACTTCTTTGAATATTCGAGTATTCGAATTATTCGAATATTCGAATATTCGAATGTTATTCTAATAAACGAATATTCGGGCAACACTCTAGTGGGTGACCGCACCGCGCGATTAAGAAAGATGAGAAGTGAATTTTCTTGGTTTCGCACCCGAATAGCTTTAAAGGCAGTGTTTACGGTAAATCTCGGATTCGAACTTCCAATGTGAAACACTATGTACGCTGGAAAATGCTGGAAGGGTAGGGTTGAAGAAAGCAGCAAATACGAGCCAAAAATCAACAAAACGGCCGGAAAGTGAAGATTTCGTTAGCCCAAATGCCAACTTAGCAACTCCGCCACGTCCAGCCTGATCGATTCGCGCATATTTCGCCATTAGCGCGCGATTACAGAAACTAACAGGGCGCGCAAGCTCGTCCACGCCCTGGACCTGTGCGTACGTTAGAAATCGCCACTTCTGCTGATTCTGAGCGCTTTTCTCCTCCGTTTCTTCACTTCTCGATAGCTCACGACCAAGCAACCCCATTTCTGAGTCGAACTCGAATATCATAGTTATCGTAAACTCTGCCTTAAAGTCCAGCTTGCTCTTCTTTTGATAAAGATGATTCTACTCTGTGCAACGGCTGCTATGCACTGTAGTTACATATCCCAATTTGATACTAGCATTTTTTTTATACAGGGGAGGTAATGCAGGGCGGAGTTATTGCCTACGTGAGCCAATCAGCATAGTCTTAACGAGTGGAGAAACCTCTGCCGGTAAAGGAAATGACTCCGCTATCTATCTACCCTTCTACGCACTTTTGTGTGTTCCATATAGCATCAAATCTCGAAATGAAAAAAAAACAAACAGAACATTCATGAATAGAGCACCTACCGGTTACAATAAAATCGACAATATACTCAAAGATGATTGGGCTGCGCTCAAAGTAGTACTCTCCAAATTGTTCAAAGTAGGCGTCGCAATCAGTGAGTTTCTCAATGTGCGATTTCCGACAAAAAGCAGACAATCGACAACTGTCCAGACGTCGGGTTATCTGAAGATAAAGTTATTAAAGGCAGTGTTCACGATAATCTTCGATTTTGAGGTTAGTCGCTGAATCGATTATTTGGCCCCCAGGTAGATCTAGAATGACGAAGAAACCGAGAAAAACGGACCAGAGGCCTGATGCAACAACGCGCCGGGTCGGGGCAGGGGCAGGGCAGTTGGCTTTAGTTTCAAAAAAGGTTTGATTTGGCTTCATTCAAGTAAGTCACGAAATTAAGGAATAAGTTGCTTACTTTGACGATGAAGGTTGAAGTCGTCTGAAAAATAACGATCTAAGCTGAAATGTGGGATAGATACACGGCACTGAAGCGATGTCGCATGAAATCTTATTTATAAATCAAAGAGTACCAGTAAAATAATAAACACGAATAGAATGAATAAAAAATAAAAATGTAAAATAAGATATTATCATTGATAGTGTGTTTGTGTTGACCTCACCTAGTCATTGCTTACTACGATATTGGAGAAAATCGTTGATGACCACCCTGTGTACTTTGTACCCCCAGGCCTATAAAAAGCCACGATTTCGTTGTACTCACAGTTATTCTTCGCCTGCTGTTCGCCTATTCTTCTACATCAACTACTACGTCTACATAAAGGTCATTACTATATTCTCTACACCAAACAACCTATGACGGAGCCGACAGCAAGCTTCACACAATGTCCGCCTAAATTCCTTAAAGGCAGTGTTCACGATAAAAATCGTTTTTCTGTTTTTCCGCCTATCTTGGAAACGGCCCCATACTGATTCCAATGATGTCTCTGAAATCGTACAAGACCTTCTGGGAACGGAGTTATAGTCCCTCAAAAATTGAGGTAAGGAAACATGGTGGACGAGTTGTCCGAGGCTTGTAACTTCCGTATTTTGCAGCCGATGTATGCGAGCTGACCTGAGTAGAGAGAGAGAAGTTGAGAATGAAGGGAAGAACGGGGCTAATGATTGGAAATAATCGCTCATCTCACGATCTTGAGCATTCATTTGTTTACGTCGGTGGGGGTGTGATGCGCTTTTGGGGTTTTCAATGCGCTCGAAGTTACAACTTCGGACTCTTTTGGGGCTCTTCCTGGCTCGTTTTCATGCGTTCTTTCGACGTCAGCGTTACAGTGTGCCCTTCCACTACCCATTCCTGGTGGGAACTGAAACACATTTTTTATCGTGAACACTGCCTTTAAAGAAATCTTCACCCTTACTGGTTTCCAGACTGCATGCGTAGTTAGTATTACCAATCCATCGTCCGTACTTTGTGTTTGCATCATGCGCTTCGTGCATTACGCCTATGAAAGTTCAAAAAACAAACAAATGCACTCTTAGAGACACCACGAATGTGCCGTCATATGAATAATTAAACTGGGGACTTATGAGGTACCCTTGCTTTTACATATTTGCACATACTGGTGTCATGCTCGACGGAACTTACGGAAGAAGTGCGAGTACTATTGCTTCGAAGAGGAACTCCAGACAAATTTGTCAAAATCAACACCGAACTACGAGTTTGGGTAGAAAATCATTAGTTTTTTTTTTGGTTTGAAACTCAGAACCCCCCTATAGCATTTTATACACCTCATTAAAGTTAATCTCCTCTAGTTTTCACCCACAGAACGCATGAAACCTCTCCACAATTGCTCTCTTCAGAATTGTGGAACTGGTCGATTTTCGGCCTTTAGCCCCACTCAGTCAGGCCGTAACCAACAGGTGGTTCGGCAAGATAGGCTCACTACCAAAATGAAAACTGAAGCCGTACTTATAGAACAACAAAAATGTTTACGGTGAGTCGCTGGAGAAAGCGGTGTAAAAATTCTCACAAAACCGCTTCAGCCGGACTTTCAAAATGTTTTCGGGAATCGGACCGGCATTGCACGCTTTCCGTGCAAGAGTGTTACCATTGCACCACTGATAGCCCGCTCTGCATCCCTCAGCTATTCACACATGAAGTTACCCTTGTGTCTGTTTTTCAGTGTGACGTTTTATTATTTGATTCGAGATTATATGACGGGCACATCCTCGTAATTAGGTTACTGAACAACGGGTATTTCTTGTTGGAGTACACAATCTCTTGAACTGATCCATCCGCATCCTTTGATTCAACGAGGGAAAGATTCTCCTTGTCTTTTGCTACGGGAAGACTTATTCGGAGTTTTCTGAGTTAGTGTTTACGGCGTGGACTTCATGATTTTAGCTATTTACTGATTTTAGTTGTTGAGCTATTGACTGGCTACCGGGTCGTTTGTGCTGTGACTGCGTACAGTGCTCTGATAACGGCTTTTCCTAACTAAGGAATGTAGAGCGGGGTCGGTAGTGCAATGGTAACATTCTCTCCCAGTAAGCGATGCGGGTTCGATTCCTGCCTGACACCTATGCTGTGTGTTCAACTCAGCTATCTTGTGATTATATAGCATGCCATAAAAAGGCATCAAATATTGAAAAAAGGGGAATCCTATGGTACGAGGAGAGGTCGAAAAATATATTCCCAAATCAGTTTTATTTGTTAAGGATAGCGTCCTGTATACGATTAAATCTACAGAACTTATTTTCAAAAAAGGGTCGGCGACGACTAAGGTGATAAAATAATGCTCTATACACTAAGTGCTACAAAAAGAAAAAAGCGTCAAATAACGCCCTATAACAGTTGCATTCATTTAAAAATTTCCGTGAAGGTCGTGGTATTTGAGACAATGGACGAGTCATCGCCATTAGCGACCCGATGAATAACGAAGAAAATAACCGGTGACGAGGCTGATCCCGACATACCGTATCTCACGTTTAGGCCCTAGTTATACACCGGCGGGACGCTGCGGAAATAGCAAGACAACTATCACTTATATGCGCCCTAACTGTGCTCAGGCATGCCAAAAGGAACACTGGTCGCAGGAAAACGCGCTTGAAGGCCGCACAGAGCAGTTATACACGCCGCGGCACCGTACACTGTATCTTTGCGGGACCTGCCCTATTGGAAATTTGCCAATTTCCACCAGCTGATCATTTTTCAGATTTGAAATTGTTAAAACATCACCAAAACGACATAACGAGCACTGTTAAGACGAGAGGAATTGATTAATAGTGATATTCTGCCATCAAAAAGTGTCAGAAGCGAAAAAAAAACGATAACCTACCATTAGAAATGCCTGGAAATTTTTCGTCTGCAGCATTGCGTCAAGGACGCCAAAGACGCAATAATGCAGAAGAGCCTGACTCACGCAGCAAGCGGCGGCAATGTCGTCGCGAGACGTTTTCATTCCGCTGGTGTATAACTAGGGCCTTACGGATTTTCGCATGGAATTCTCCAGCGTTTTGTTATTTCCCGAAATCTTGAGGACGAAAACTCGTCCGAGGGCGGGACTCCGTCGTTCTTTTTGCAAGGTAAGTCGACTTACTCCTGGCATTTTCCGCAATTGGCAAGCTTATCAAGTAGAGCGGTAAAACCATAATATCAAAAACTACTCAAAAATTCGGACTACAGAGCTTCAATCACAAGACTCACCAAATCAAGTGAAAGCCGAGCCCGTCGGCCTCCAACATTAATAGTCACCGTCGGCGAAGGCATCGAGCCATTTCCCTGCAGCAAATGGCAGGTCTCGCTCATCTGGAAGGTTTTGTTTGAATAAGAACATCCCTATGTGAGAAATGATGCACGAAATGAACAGAGCGTAGAGATTGGGTAATATGTACGTGTACGTGCACAGTGAAAGAATACAGTGGAGAAAATGAACGTTTATATATACACAGATGCTTCAGAAAAAATATGTTGGAAATAGAAATGTTCATGTTCACTCCTACTTCGCTGTATCCATAGAGTAAGTGGACTTTAATCGTGCTCCTCGCTAACGGTTGCATGACTGACAATCTTATGAATTGGCTACGTTTCTACTTCAAAAAGGAGAAAGAAATTTGCACAAAATACCGATGGATGCATGTAGATCAGAAGCACAGGCTAAAGGAAACATCGAACAGCTTTGGACTGTCCGGAAAACGCTCCTCAGTCAGAAGGGCGTGGAATCGAGAAAGGTAAATGAAGGGTATGCATATGCAGAGGGGCGTGGCTGAGATATTTCCCAGCTCGCAAAGAAAACCAGACATGAATAATGGACGTAATTTTGAGTATAAAACCTTGTTATGATTTGTGTGAGAAAATAGCTGTAGACAAAACAGATGTCAATAGAGACCTGAAACCAGCAGGGATCTCACAAGGGAACTACTATTAGTCAGCCTGGCCATTCCGGATGAATTTTACTTCTCCAGAACCGTTTTTGACGTAGAATCCGATTATGATCTTCGCAGCTGCCTAAACCCACTCTGAAAAAAGTTATAGGCGTTTTTCATCAAATTTTCGTACCTACTGTACCTTCCAAAACGCGCGCGGGTCTTTGGAAAATCCGGAAACTCACCTCATAATTGTCTGCAGCGCCCAAAACAACCCCCTGAGCAAAGTTTGGGGGGAGACTCATTTTCCAAACTTTGCCCAGGCTGATAGCGTTTCGGACTTGGACGGATTTCCGATTGAGCGTTTATTCATACCAATTAGAGGGATCTTGGAGCGTTTTTGAAAAATGTTTCAGATTTGACTCAAAATTCTCCTAGACGGGTTATTTGGGGCGCTGATCACGAATGTAAGGGTTATTTGTCGAATTTCCGAAGTTTTCGACTTGATTCGTGGAAAGCTTTCAATCGGGGGAAAATTTGACGGCAAATCGCGGCTCTTGACGATTTTCGGAGTGCTTGGATAGTATTGCTCAAATTGTTCCTCTGGGGTTATTTGAGAGTGCTGAACACGGATCTCAGGTCTGCTCATCGATTTTTGACAGATAACGTTAGATTACGGTGGGTATACGGTAGTTCGGTCAAAGTCTCAGATTTGACTGAAAATTTGTATGCGGGGGTTATTCGGGGTGGTGAATACGAATTTAATGCCCATTTGTCGATTTTCAAAGTACTAGGATATGTTAAGCCCCGTAAATGGCATGGTACCTAACGTAAGCCACGGTAAACTTCCGAATTACGAAAAACGGATTTCAGATTCGTGTTCAGCACCCTAAATTACTCCTGCATACAAGTTTTGAGCTGAATCCAAATTTTTTTCAAAACACCCCAAACACTTCATGGGGCCTTTTCCTTGCCGCCAGGCTTTGAAAAACGCGTGTAACCTTTTTTTCAGAGTGGTTTCAGGCAGCTGCGAAGATCTAAATCGGATTCTACGCTGAGAACGGTTCCAGAAAAAAAGACATTTCATCCGGAATGGCTAGGCTGACTAAAAAAAGTTCCCTTGTCAGTCCTCCCAGCACAGGCAGATGAAGTTCAATTGATCGTATGTGAAAATAAGTACGCTAGAATAACAGTAACCTGCTTAATTACAACAGTAATATATAACTTGATAGACCATTGTTATTCCAATATAAGCGGGAAAATGATAGCTAACCATAACACATAGCTCCAGGAGAGCGATTTCTCCTGAACTGACGAAAAACAACATCATTGGTGCAAATGTTCATTAGGTAATGAACGAACGCAATTTGGGCTATTCGCTCTTCAGGGGAGTATCGAAATCAGATATATCTCCAAAGAAGGGTCTTTTGTTCAGCTCACCACCGACTATTCATTTTCAGATGACGTTTCCTCTCCCATCTTTCTTGGAAAGTAGTCGTTGCGCGCGTTCGAAACCCTGCCACGCCGGTGGTGCCTCTAACCCGAAAGAGAAGCCGCAATGGTTGCGCCTCATCAATTCACTAGACTGAACTTGACGAGGAGCAGTAGCGGTTACATTTCCTGTGGTTTGAGCAAAAAAGCCCCGCTTACTTTGGGCTTTTTTTTCGTCATACCTCTGCTCAGAAAAGTCCTTCTGCGGATTTAAAGCCTGCAGACAGGCTCACAATGGTATCGACTTTCTGACATAAATCGAAGGTTTGAAGCTGGCAGTATGGAAAACTACCGAAAAAGACAGATGAAAACTGCACGCAATTACAGGAATGACGTTTGTTTTTGCTCTGGGGTAAAAGAGGACGAGTTACGCCTGTGCGGTTAGAATAGAGAATATTGACGACAAAACGGTTGAGATAGCAGAGCCGATAGACCTTTACAACATGTTATAGAATGGTCACATCGTTGGAAGCATCAAAAACCAGCCAAAGTGACCGTATTCGTATACTGCAGGGGCGAAATTGCCAATCCCCAGGCTCAGGGTTGTCGGAATTTTTCGACCTGCATTGCTCAAATTTAGTAGCTTTTACTCAATTTGGACACTTCTAACGGAGTGAGCGTTCTACTAGGCTTCACATGACCCAATTAAAGTAATTGTCTCAACAACTTCTCCGAGCGTGTCTGCTGCCTTTAAAGGCAGTGTTCACGATAAAAAAATGTGTATCAGTTTCCACTAGGAATGGGTAATGGAGGGGCACACTGTAACGTTGACGTCGAAAGAACGCATGAAAACGAGCCAGGAAATGCTCCAAAAGAGCTCGAACTTGCCACTTCGAGCGCAAGGCAAACCCCAAAAGCGCAACACACGCCCACCGACGTGAAGAAATGAATGCTCAAGGTCGTGAAATGAGCGATGGTTTCCAATCATTAGCCCCGTTCTTCCCTTCATTCTCAGCTTCTCTCTTTACTCAGGTCAGCTCGCATAGATCGGCTGCAAAAGACGGAAGTAACAAGCTTCGGACAACTCGTCCACCATGTTTCCTTAGCTCAATCTTTGAGGGACCATAACTCCATTTACAGAAGGTCTTGTACGATTTCAGAGAAATCATTGGAATCAGCATTTGGCCGTTTTCAAGATAGGCGAGAAAACAGAAAAACGATTTTCATCGTGAACACTGCCTTTAAAGGGATTGGAGTCAGTAGTTTCGAGAGCTTTTCCAATTTTAATGCTGAATGCTCGCAATCGCACAACGTATTTGGGTTTGTCGACACGTATACATTCATTCACCTCTCTGACTCAGATGCGGGATTGCGTTTCACGCGTGTTCCATGCTGAATGTTGTGCGCTAATTTTGCTTAAAAGCTTTGTTCAAGAGGAGGACATAGACCATGCCAAAATAAATAATTTCTAAATCTGACAATTTTGATTGGAGTCAAAAGGACAGGAAAAAAAAACTTTTACTGCCTTCTTCTTTGCCTGAAACGCAAGGCTATTCACCGTTAGTGAAAGTGGTCTTTTCAGTGTTACTGCTACCAAAAGTCTTCAAAAAACAAAAAAAAATATAAAGCGCCATTTTTGAATGTTAGGATCTTGTGGAGACAAAGAGTGTTCACCAAATTGACAACTATTCCTTTAGATGAATAATTCATCGGCATATTTTGTGATTGGGCAGATCCGGTGGGTCGGCTTATCTAACAAGGGAAGTGCACAAAGCGTAGGTCGGATCTGCCAAAACGACTAGTGTCGTTAGTATCTCTTGTGGCTCAATAGTAGAACTGCTCAGTATCCCGCCCCGAGCCGCAGGTTCCAATAAGTTACAAGCCTAAAAAGCTCATTTTTTGTGCTTTTTGCACCTTCTTAATAGCGCATTATTCATTGGAAAATCCGGAAACGGACCTCACAAATGTGTTCAGCGTCAAAAACTACCCACCTGAGCACAGTTTGAGTAAAGACACATTTTCCGTACTTTGTCCAGACTAACAGCGTTTTGGACTTGTACGGATTTTCGGTTGGGCGTTTATTTCTACCAATTGAAAGCTCCGGAAGCGTTTCAGAAAAATTGTCCAGATTTGACTTAAAATTCTCCCAGGGAGGTGTCTCGGGGCGCTGATCACGAATCTGTGGTTAATTAGTCGATTTTCCAATGGTTTCGGCTAATTTCGTTTGAAGCTTCCCAACCGGGGAAAATTTCGAGGGAAAAACGCCACTTTCAAGATTTCCGGTTTTCTACGATAGATATGTCTCAAAATCATTCTCTGAGTATTATTTGGAGTGCTAAACACGAATCTGGAGTCCGTTTATCGATCTTTTGCAGATTACGGTAGATTACGGTGGGTATACGGTAGTTTGGTAAAAATCTCAGATTTGACTCAAAATTTATATACGGGGGATATTCGGGGTGGGGAATACGGATTTAACGTCTGTTTGTCGATTTTCAAAATACTGATGTGGGTTTTGACCCCTAAGTGACATGTTACCCACCGTAACCTACAGTAAACCTCAAAATTTCGACAAATGGACTCCAGATTCGTATTTTCCACCCTAGATTACCCCTACATACAACTTTTGAGCCAAATCCGAAAAAATTGTTTGAAACTCCAAAAAAATGCCTGATGGGTACCATTGCCTTTTCGCCAGGCTTAAAAAAGGCTCATAACTTTTTTAAGCCTGCGGCTCGCGGCGGGATACTGCGCATTTTTACTATTGAGCCAGAAGAGATACTAACCATACTTGTCGTTTTCGCATATCCGACCTACGCTTTTTATACTTCCCTTGTAAGCAATGTCCATCCAAGTGTTTCGTTATTGTATCTTGATTAATTCCCATGATTTATTGTACAATAATACAATTCTCTTAGTTTGTCTGAAATATATCAAAAACTCCTAGCTATGGTTACCGATTTCGATTTATTCTGACGCATGGATCAGGCGGCTGGCCGTGCGGTGTTGGAGGCATCAGGCTCCGTTCATACGTGGGGAGAGCGTGCGATTACGCAAAATCGATGGTTATCGTGTGCACACGAATCGCTAGCCGCTCACAGGCGCTTCTTCTCGCGCGCCCTCGCCCGCTCGCTTACACCAGCACCACGAAGCAAGCAACAAGTTTCAAGCTTACTGCTCCATCACTAAAGCAGGTGGCACTAAACCTGTAGCAAAACTACTGCCCTTGATTTCATACTCCCACTACGGAAGTCGAAAACCGTGCAAATCTTCAGCCGTTGCGCCGACTCGAGCGATCGATCGCCCCATCAAACGTTCTCAATCGAATCAACACGAGGTACTCAGATAAAAACAGCCCACTTCCCGCCGGCCAAGTCGGCCTAGTCGACTTCGCACGGCCCCAATTTTGTGGGCGTGGCACAGCGCCCCCCTTCCCGCGGAGAGAGAGGCTTTCCCGTCTTTCCGCGAAGTGTCGGCGGGCAGTCGGCTATTCCTGGGGGTCATCGAACACTCACTCATCGATTCCCACAATGGAATCATCATTGCATCACATACTAGAGTGGAGCCAATGAACAATTGCTGAGCAGAGAACGCTGTGTTGAGACTCTTTCCACCAGTGAGTGTAGGAAGCTTTCCCGTAGAAGCTCACTCCTTACTTGTCAAGAGCAGTTAAAGTTGAAACCCCCAGGAGCAGATTTTTTAGAAATTTTGTTTTAACATACCTTTACTAGAAGGGTGATTTTTAAATGTGTCGCAAATTGCTTTAAGATTTTCTTCTGTCAGTCATCAGATTAGCCGTAAGGCGGTGGCAGAAGGGCCGCAGAGTGCGTGTTCACCGTGTACGAGCAGTCAACGGAACAGTGCTGCCGACTGCCCGCGACCGATCTATTGGCCTTCCGCGGGAGGGGTTACGGGACGTCGGCTAGTGGTACCGCGGGAAGTGTGATGTCTCTATCTGAGTAGGGGGCCTTTGTCTGTGATACTTTGCGGGCACGCGCTGCTCCAGCGTTGAGGAGCGTCGAGAGGCGCACAACAGCGGGAACGCCCACTCTCGCGACGTAAGGACGCTGCCTCACTGGTAAATGGGGTTTCGATTGGCGCGGGGTGTCCTACCGTTGCAGCCCCGTCCATTCGTCAGACTAAAATTATTACGCGAACTCCACCTTCTTCACTGAAGAGCCCCGGGGTAGCTAGAGATATGAATTGTCTGAAGACAGAGGCGAAACAACTCATATCTAAAATTATACTTTTCCATTTCATATCGAGAATCACTCCACTCCAGTTATTAAAAAAATACTTTTACAAAAATCTAAACTCAAATTAGATATCTCGATAGAATATTTTTCTTCAATTTCCTTAAAATGACTCAAAGATTACGTGTGTGGAGGCGAGGAATTTCGCATTGTGAACACTACCTTTTAAGCTATTATTTTCAAATAGGTTGATCGTAGGAACAATCAGTCGCCTACTGATACCGGAAAACAAGATACTTACATATCCGGGCAATAGAAAGTAACCCAACAGTCCGGGGACTCCAACACAACCTTGTCCAACAAGCATTCTAGGCCCTGTCTAAGGTCAATGGTATACACTGTCGCTGTCATGAGCGACAGTCATGACATTTAGCACAAATCATGGCGGGACTAGCATCGGAGCATTGACACTGGCCGTCGTAGGAACCGCATGTCCCTCGCAGCGACGTGTCGCGCGGGGCTGACATTCAGAACAACTTTACCAGAAAGATATTAATACGGCGTGGAGGGTTTCAGTACTCTAAAATTCCAAATGCCAGGATTTGGAACCAATATTTCAGCATAGCGAACCTCGAGTCACGGCGTGAATTGTTTGACATTTGTATGGTGCACAAGCTTTTGAACGGGATGTCTGGTGCTAAATTTTCACACTTCTTCAGTATAGTCCTCTCAAAAACACGAGGTGGGGAAAGGAAAATATCATTTGCGAAGCCGAAAACCACAATTAAATGCAAATTCTTCACAGTAAGGGCGGGCTCAGCGTATCTTCGTGTCAGTTAAACCACACTCACTTCCAGTTCAATGATAACATTCAAGCGGGGAATGGCCAAACTCTTGCTGAAATCATAGGCGTTTTTTGCGTATCTGAGCTCATGTTTATTGATTCGAGTTTTTTTTTCTTTTCAAGCGTGTGTCTTATACAGCGTACCTAAATAAATAAATAAATAAATTCTGCAAATGTGCCGATGCCTGCCGTTACCACTGTCGCTGTCGCTTTGCGGCGCACAGCGACAGCGACAGATCTAAAGGGCGGGAGGCGGTCGCTGTCGCTGTGCAGAGCGACACGACCGCGTGTCGCAAAAGTATACCTTCGGCCTAAGCAGAGTACTCAGCGCGGTTACCGCGCCATCCCAATTTTTTTATTCAAAAGATTTAAAAATACTTCTAGACATTGCTTAAAACTATGAACCTGACGCTGTTGTTGTTTTCAAGGGTACTGAGTTCTATAGTCGCAGATTGCAATCTTTTGATGGTTGAACATAGCGCAACAGGACCAAGTCAATTTTCGGAAAATTTGTGTTCCCGTGAGCGCGCCGCGGTCAATGCCAGCATGGAAGTTTGAAATTGATTCCCACCAGCGAGTAAGAAGCCAATCTCAAGAGAAATTGAAGTCAGGAAGAATGACGGCATCTGGTGGTTATATACATAAATTCTGTCAGGATTTACTGCTAGAAATAGAAAAAAGGCACGTGAGGAGAGAAGTCAGATGTCGATGCGTGGATTTATTGTCTTTTTGATTTGCTGCAGACGAAAACAGCTCTCGACGACAACGAGACGAAAGCTGGAACGCCCGTGGGCCAAATTCCCCGAAATTGCTCTCAAGTA
Source organism: Aplectana chamaeleonis (assembly GCA_029168955.1). Lineage (NCBI taxonomy): Eukaryota > Metazoa > Nematoda > Chromadorea > Rhabditida > Cosmocercidae > Aplectana > Aplectana chamaeleonis. The sequence goes on from JAPDOI010000765.1 coordinate 66,955, forward strand.
ACACCGAATTAAACAGGAAAAAATAGCAGCGCAGAGAGAATGCACAACGACAACAAAGCTGTTTTCGGGAAGATGGGATGAAGAGAGAAGGCATCGGAAGGAACATATGGCCGCAGGAAAAAATGACAACTTCCGTGAAGGAGGGGAAGACAAGGTTCCTTCTTCCTCAATCTACCAATTTACATTTGGGATGCTTTGGTGGTGCTCGCTACGCAAACTAGCTAAGGAGTGAGACAGAAGTCTAATCGATAGGCGTGTGGGGAAAAAATTCATCATTTTTTCTGACGAAAATTTGACCCTTTTCCCGTAATTTTTCCGATTGGAAATGAGCGAGTAACCACGAGGCAAATTTTTAAATATAATGTTTTTCAAGGCAGAATTTTGTGAATTCGTCGCGTGCGTGTGCGGAGACAGGGGAGAGACAGCGAAAGAGTGTGAGGGAGTGCGATACATACCGTACGCGAGCACACGCACGCGATCGACCCGAGTAGATTTCGCGCCTAAATAGGGTCTATACTCTTCAGTCTTCTCGACGAAACAAATGACAACTGATGATTTACTTTGATTGTTGTATGTGACGGTACAACTAGAATTGCTAACGATACAATCCCCCTAGTTGCTACTAGAAGGCCCCCTTCAGCGCGAGCTGTCGCGCCGCGGCAACCGCTGACTAAAGTCATTGAGACGCGATAGGTCCACTGTTCGTAGGTCTTTCACCGCTCATAAAGGGCACCATAACGATCTGAACGTGACTAATGACAATTTTCTAGGACGGTGTTGTGAATAGAGGGGTCATTAAGAAAAAGGTCAAATGCAGGGATCACTAGGCGAGGCCTACGCCTCCCTTTTCTCCGCTCAGTGGTCGTATTCATGAAACTACGGCAGCCTCCCGGAAGGGTCCTGTCACATACATTGGCTGGTTCTAAAAAGCTTCCCGGGAGGCTCTCATAGTTTCATGAATATGGCCACAGGCCTCCGCAATGAATCATGAGAATTCCGCTCCGACATGCTGTACAAGTTGTTACCGCTAAACTTTGGAAGACCGCCAAAACCTCATTTTAGATCAGATCGAAGGTAATATACAAGAGGAATTACACTCCAGCAAATGTGGTAGAAATATCAATGTTTATACACTCACGCGGCCTATACCAGATAGCTTAAGCTATTTGATGCATCAAAAACTAGTCAAAATGACAGCAGATGAGTAATCCCTAGCACCTAACGCCAAATCCCGCCCATTTTATCTGTCAAACCCCGCCTTTTAAAACCAGCAGATTGGTCAAATACAGTCGCTTGAGGGAAAAGATAACAGTTCGAGTATTGGTCAAATATGAAGTGCTCATTTCCAAGACAGTTTCGCAGTTCTTTCCAGGAGAATATTGACGTCGTGCCGTTGAGGGAAGACTTCGCCGGAATGTACTAATTCTAAATAGTGCGCACGAATAGATATTGAAATTTTGAATGAGGCAAGGGAAAGAGTGATTCATGAACCAAATCTCATCTCCCGATAAGGACTTCTGGAGAATTAAACATAAGAGATTAGCTACAAAGGACACTGCTACAATGACACCATGACTCACTCTGAAGGCGTCAGATTGCACTCAAGAGCATTTTATGAATTCCGTCGGTTAATCGCATGGTTCGTGAAATCTAAAACTTCAATTTTGTCGTTAGGTAAGAAGTCATTGATCTTTTCTTCACCAACGTCAACAGCGATTCCACAGACTCCATAAGTTCTTTCACGCACAAAGAAAATCGATTGCAGCAGCAACAGTGAAGGCTGAGACGAATGCTGAATTTCGATAGAAAAGTACGAAAAAAATTCAGGTTTGATTCACAGACCACTTTTGAATCTAGTACATACATTCTGTCGCCGCGAGTCGGGGCGCTCGAAAAACAGCGGCACGAAAGTGGCTGGCATGGAATGGCGACGAGGAGAAGAGAGGAGGCGGAGTGGGAAGCGCGTGCACGGGATGAGTCGTGAGAATTATGTTTTGACAAAGACTGAATGCCGGTATGATTATGAAGTATCTTTTTGTACCTTGAAGCTATACGTCACTTGTTCTGCAGGCCAGTGGAAATCTGATGAAGGGAAATTCGCACATTATTCATGAATGTGAGGAACTCTATATTGCAAATGAAAGCATGCAAAAGAGCGTGGATGAACAACATAGAGGTGGCTAGAAACCATCTAAATGTTCGGAAATTCAGAACTGTAGAAGACCTGAAAAGGGTTAGTCAAAGGATTTGAAGAATGCGGGAAAATATAAGTATAAAGCCTGCAACAGCTAGCGATGTGCCACTGCGGGTAAGAAAGTTGGCAAGGTTCTAGCAAGGACACTAATGCAAAGGAGGAAGTCGAAGACAAAATCGAATAAAGATGAATGGCACGGAAATGGGATCAGTGAGACGTCAGCCGTGAATGAGCAAAATGCCCTCAAATAGTGAATCCTCTAGCAAACAACAAAAAACGATTGAAAACGGATAATTCCATTGACAGCTGAGTCCCCGACCATAAACAATCCCTTCTCCTTCTTGGAATTAGAACAACTCATTCGAGGAATTGCTGGGACTTTATGTCGAATAGTGAAAATTATGGAAATTGCTCTTACGTGCCTACCACAGCTCAAACTTTGAGGGACCATAACTCTGTTCCCAGAAGGTCTTATGTGATTTCAGAGACATCATTGGAATCAGCATGGGGCCGTTTTCAAGATAGATGGGAAAACAAAACAACGATTTTTATCGTGAACATTGCCTTTGAGGCCCGACTTTTGCCAGCACCGCCATGGTGTTGCCGCCATAGATTTAATAGTGGCTTCCCGCGCGTGCCGCGTGGCGAAAAGTTTCATAGTCCACCGCGCGTCACACGCGTGCCGCGCTTGCGGTGAGGACTATGAAAGATGCCTAATTTCACATATTTCGCGACATGGAATTCATTTTGGTGGATTTCTTGCTTTATTTGCGACAATATTGAATTTATCGCGAAGTCGACAACGCTTGAACATCCAGTACGGCGAAACGCGATGACGTAAATGTTTTGGTTCAAAATTTTCGTAGCGTCAATTTCACCTGTTGAAGGACGTGCATCAAATTGGACAAGGGGAGTGCACGACACATTCTTGGGGCAGAATTCAGATATCGACATCGTTGTCGGCTCATTTACTCAAGTTTGAGATACATGGACTCCGCCCACCCTTACAATAACAGTTTACAGCAATGTTAAAAGAACATGGTGCGGTTGCGGCCACACACTAAAACTACGGTAAAAGACGCCAAATTTCGTTATCGATCGACAGCACAGCTGATTTTCGGGGTGAGTTTTGGTTTTTATTGTTTGCTTCAGCATAACTTTTGTTTCTGACTCTTATAAAATTACGAATAGAAGCTTTTCTTAGTGTGCGAGAGGAACTTGCGGTTTTTTTTTTCGATTTCAAAACTAAATTTTTAAAAAAACTTCGAAGCCCGAACAAACGGCTAATTTCCCTCACGCACTAAGAATAGCCCCTATTCGCAATATTTTAAATGTCAGAATCAAAAATAATGCCGAAGCAAACAAGAAAAACCGTAACACACCCAAAACATCAGCTGTTTTGTCGATCGATAATGAAATCTGGCGTCTTCCACCGTAGTTTGAGTGTGTGACCACAACCGCACCATGTTCTTTTAGCATTGCGGTGAACTGTAGGAGGCCTTGCCTAGCCGCTGATGGCTGGGCAAGGCCTCCTACAGTTCGGCGAAGGCGGCTTTTCGTGCTCTATATTCACTAATATGGTGAAAATGTGGTGAAATCGAAGACGATTGTCGCCTGGAGCGTGCTATATCATGACGTAAAAAGGCCACAAACGTCCAATCTCACCCTCTCGCAATACTTTTTCACCCCTAAGGTACTAATAGCGCGACGAATTGGGACTTCGAATTCACCTGTACATGAATTTAATGTAATTCTGGTGAAAGCAAGTCGCGTGGGTTTAGCAAAGCGTTTTTTTGTGTCATCGCCGCGGTTCTTAGAAGGGGAGCGTTGTTTTTTCCCGGAATTGCGGTTTCTAACTTCCACGTCCTCCCTGTCTTTCTCTTTTAAGAGAAGCTGTGACCCTGGGTATCTAGAATTCCACAGCCGAAACCAAAGTTCTGAGAAGAAGACTAGCAATAAGTTCAGGACGGGCGCTGATTCCGTTGAGCGTGGCGCGACACCGACATTTCGCTGTAACCTGACTAATTTTTCTCCTCATCTAGACGAAGTAACTCTGGTAGAACACTGGAGCACTAACATGATGAAGACTTCGGTTGTGATGAGTCACTGCAGGAAAAGTTTTCGCAGTGCAATGACAGACATTGAAAACTTTAATTTCTAAATGCCCTCGCTCCTACATACAACATCCATTAAGAACTTCACGCAATCATCCGTCAATGTCGCACTTACAATTTAAATGAAACAGTTAGGATTTATTGAAGATACAATTAGTAGTAAAAATGCGTCATTTAGCACTAGAGACCGTAACTGTTCGCAACCATGGCCATAATTTTTACCCGCAATAAAGTTCGGATACGGTAAACTACAAAACAAACATTGTGTGAAAACAAACAGCAGGAATGGTGGTTATGCAAGGCTTGAGTATCTCCGGCCAGCACATAATTTTTGCAGGAAATGATGCCGTCGTGAGGAAAAAATATTCGAAGGCGTCAATTAGAATTCTAAGAGCTCCACCTTACTCTAGACTGCGGAAAACAAATCAATTAGCAGAATCGTTCATTAGCGAGTACGGAGATTGTACCAAAAACAAAGAAAAGCCCGCCCACTTATTATTCGCGTATGAATAAGAGAACGATTGCTCGAAATCAACGGAAGGTATTTCTACACCAGAGCCTTACAAAAATAAAAAAAAAACAGGACAGCCGGAGCAATCGCCAACTCTGGCATGGAAATTTTAACTGCTTGTAACATTGTCATACGAAGATTCTTAAAATTCTGAAAATGAGTAAACCGAACTGGAAAAGGGAATCTGATCTGGTTGTAGTAGGGGAGTTCAGTGAATGATCCTAGTCAAAACTGATATACCTACATAAACAATGCAAACATAGGATTGAATTTGAATTGAAATTCAAATATAGCGGGATCTCAATGGAACCGTTGCATGAATAACATTGCAGTGTCCATGGTAAATTCCGAGTTTTGATATCGAAGAACAATAGGACACGCCCTTCTATCGTTCTACAATCTATCACCAGCAGGGGTGAGCGGCAATTACCGTTTGCCGTTTGCCGGCCCTTTTTGGGGTTTGCCGTTGCCGTTTGCCGAAATTCACGTTTAAAACGGCAACGTTTCGGCAAAAATGCGTTAAAACCACAAGATTTGCCCTCACCATCGTTTCTGTACTGGTCAGCGATTCGAAGCTGCCACAAATAATTATTTTGACTTTCAGCTACTAGTTCCAGCTCATTTAATGTGTAACTGTACCCATTAAATCGGTAAATGACAGAAGAGTTTGACTAGGTCTCCCGACTTTTCTCAGAAGAAGAGCTAAGTTTGACTCGGTCATGGCCTTCAAAATCCTAACCGGTAAAAACGCCCGTATTGGCAAATTTTTCGATCTCACATCCTCCAGAACTAGAAGAGAATGCCTGATGCTCCGTACTATGACAATCAAACCCCAAATTAGAGCCCATTTTTTCTCTAACAGATCGAATCCTGTATTCAATATGTACTCCTATTAAGAGACACAACTCTCTTTCACTTTCTTCACTTCTCGCCCACGTCATAATGAATGAAAATAAACTGATGAAAAAATTCTGACGAAGTAATCAGAGGAGCTCGTTCAAGTTCTAAAGTGTTTGGGAGCTTCATAATGTTTTTTTTTTCAACCATCAAATTATTGGCCCCTTAGAAGTGCCAGAATTGCAAAGAACATCTCTTTTCCGGGAGCATACCGATCCCTGCAAGCTCCACGATTTCAAAACTAAGAGGCATCAAAGTTGTATCGTAGAAGCAGTCTTTTTCATACATATGAACCAGTTCAGAACTCGTGTAGATCAGTCCGCTTGTCGCCGCTTTGTGGGCTGATGGTATGAATTAGGAAAAGAAGCTGTTCGATTCTGCATATACTTTCTCCCGCTTTTTTGAAATTGAACAATGTCCACAGCGGTCATCAAAGGCGGTGTTCAATCATATTTCCGATTTCGAGATCATTAGCTGAAACGAAGGGATGATTCAGTGGCAGAGCACAGTTTGTTAAGAAATAAGGTAAAGAAGAAAAAATGAGAAATCTTAAAAAGTCGGTAGCCACAGGGAAAGTGGGTGGGGCAAGCACACCACATTCAAGTGTGGAACCGTGTAGAGCGATTTGTTGCTCGTTTTTAGTCGACATTTTTGTTGTAATGGACCTCGTGCCGGCTTATAGGCCGAATACACAGAAAGAGAAGCGCTCAAGAGCAGTCCGGCTGACTAAACGCACTGTGCGCAGAGCTCCAGTGACGACGTGAGCGCAGCGGCTTTCCGTGGCGCGTGTCGTACCAATCAAACGGTCACTGGATGCCTCTCTTTCTGTGTGTTCGATCAACGTGCCCTCGGAGCTCTTGATTTCCGGTGGGAATTCAAAGGCTGCTCACAGCTCATTCAGCTAGACAAGTCTCACTCCGTTCCTGTAGCCTCACAAGGGAAACCATTCAATCGTAGTTTGAAGTGAGCGAAATAAAAATCTTGAGTTTGCTGCCCGCCCCCGGATCGACTAGGCTGGGTCGTGCTGACCGCAAGCCCTTTTCAGAGCAAATCCTTTACGGTCCAATCACGCTTTGCACTGCTCAGAAAGACGGCTAACCTTTGGATCTCTAGCACTCATTTGTACAGAAACTTTGACTAGGGGTAAGGGAATCAACAGAATTATCTCCGGCGAGTGAAAGGCTAAAGCCTTTTTGAACTTGTTAGGGACTCCTATACAGATCACATACAGAACAGCGCTGCTGGCGTTTTCTGATCACCTGAGGCTTTCAAGTAGTTCTAATATATGGGATTTTTCCTTCCAGTAAAGGCTAGTGAAACGCCAGGCACATAGTAACTGGCAGATATTGCATGGAATACCACATGACTAAACAAATGTTGGTGTATTATAGCACAAAACAGATTTTGCCGCTTTGCCGTTTGCCGGGCATTTTTGGGGTTTGCCGTTGCCGTTTTCCGAAATTTCAAATTTCTTTGCCGCACACCCTTGATCACCAGCTTATTAGGCATCGGTTACACTTGCGTCGCGGCGAAGTGCAATCCTATATTATCGATCGTGAGTCGCCGCGTGATCAATATTGCAGGAATGCACTGAGCCGCGTTGCTCGACGGCGGGTGCATTGCCGACCCTTTCGCCGTTCAGCAGGTATGCCCTCTATAAAACGTCGTACTTCATATCATTCGAGCAGCGAGCGGCGCGCGCGATGCCTCAGCCTCCGTCTGCCCCCCCGCTCTCTCAAGCTCTAACCTCCGCTCTGCACCAGCACGCGTAGGAACCAAGTGAATTTCGCCATTTTATAGCCTGTATGTATAATGGACCCTTCCTTATAGAGAGCGCAGTAGGGTTTTCGGGCCCGGTCCTGGAGGGTGACGTTGAGTCACTCCAGAAGATGCCTGTTCGCTGAGGGATCTCCGTCATGGTCCACAGCAGCGGAAGCATTCTTTATTTGCAGGCGTTTCTTCAAAGGACGATGTGCTGCTACGGCGACGATGTGAAGGCGGCGAAGATATTGAAAATTCTGACCATATGGCCTTTGTCAACTCAGTCACGTGTTCCTAACTGTACAAAACACTGTTGCTAAAGAGGCGATGTACTGCACTTAGTCCGGGATGATACTTCCCGCGACCAGCGGCGGCGACACTACATAACAGGAATAACGATTTTCGCTCCATATTGAAGGTAATCATTGCGTCGCTCGTCGCCGGAAGTATGATCACGGCCTTATCGGGACGAAAATCCTGTCCGCATTCGCGGATAACTGTTGTTGCAGCCCGCATCACGATGATAATCGGGGAGGAATAAGGGTTCGTCGTGTCGAGAACATGGGGCCAAAACAAGATTATCTTCATGCTGCGTGTTGCAGCAACGGTTGTCTGCAACTGCAGACCGGAATTTCGCCCCGAGAATGACAGTACTATAATTGAAAACGTGTCAAGGTTAAACTGGATCCAACCGTGCTCAAGAAAGAATAGGCCATTATGCACACTATGTTCCGTTCTTCGCATCAATGCATTGAAGATTAAGTCTCTGCAAGAGCTACAAAGTACATTTTTTTGCAGACGAGACCGCGGGCTTGGTCGCGCGATGTCATTGTTCTTTAGAAAAAAGCCTTCTAGGAGTGACGGAACGATCTGTGATCAGCGGAGCCAGAAGCTTACTTTTTGAACTCGCCCAACATCAAAAATGAACTTGCAAGCCTCATGGCCCTAGAATAAGCTCAAGTCGCAATGACCATCTGCAGAGAAATGAGTATCACCATACACAATTTGAGATGCTTGTTTCGGTTACTGCCCTCTATCTCTGCAAAATACTGAATAGAGAAAGTTTTAGCTCTACCAAACATACTTTTATAATTGGGTCGTTGGGAACACGTGGGTTTGAGGCCCAATTCCAGCATGCTCCAAAACTGTTTCCAGGCGCTTGAGTCGCATATTTTGAAAAACTTGGAAATACTGAAGGTGTATCCTCTATTTCGAAGTGAGATATATTTCCGGCGATCGCGGGCGTGTGTGCGCGCATGCTGTGCCTCCTTCTCTCGCACACCTGCTTGATGCCTCTCCTCCCCGCTTCGCACACGCACGCGAAGTAACAGTGAATTTGGCTTCCGAAATGGAAGATATTATAGTTGTGCCATTCGAATAGATTCGAATCGATATCCGAATAGTTGCTATTCGAATACGTATTCATTATCGGAATTTCTAAAATCGCACTATTCGAATACTATTCAAATATCGGACCTCTAAAAAGGGGGTATTCGAATCTACTATTTAATTATCGATGCCTACTATTCGAATATTCGTTCAAATAGTTATAATTTGGAATGGTTTCGAATAGATATGCCCCGTTGCCGCTATTTATGGTGTACGGTAGATGACCGCGTGTTCCTTTGCAGGTATGATCACGTCGAAGGATTTCGAAATCGCGCCGCAATTCAAAAAATGGCGTCTTCATCGTAGCGCGGCGGCTCGATTTCGAAACATTTCGGCTTCTATTTCAGCGGAGAGCGGTGAGTTCCTTCCCAATAATTCTACTTAGGGCATTGGTATACTTCAGCAACGGACACGGCGACGGAGTTATCGCCACTGCGTGAATTTTCCGCTGAACTTTCGCGTACCAACATTTCTGCATAGTCGCATTTGCAGACCAATTAATGGATACCGATTTTGTTCCTCATAATGTTTTCCTGAGTGAAATTGCATGAGGGATACTTTTTCATGAAAACTACCACAACGAAGTGTATGAAGCACATATCTGCAATAGATATTCATTCCAGATTTAAAGAAAAAGGTTCCGATTTCACATGGTACTATAATATAATTCTTCATTTCATAAATGTCAAAAAGATTCAAGCAAGACGGAAAATGTGCCCAAGTGAGAAAAAATTATGTATTGAGAGCTGTATGGAAATATGCCTAGAAATGGTAGCAGCGGTGTATAAAATGATGATAAAGTGACTACTGGCATAATTGATCATTTATTGACGCTAACTTCTTAGAAATGTTGAAAAAGTCTGAGAGGAAACAAAAAATAGACTTCTCAGGGAAATGATCGGGGCCCAGCGACATCACGTCGCTGGGGCTGTCGTCACGGCCACGGAGTATGCCATGGCTACGCTACTCAAAACTATAAGGCCGGGATCATACTTCCCGCGAACAGCGACAGCGACCGTGCATCTCAGGCATATCGATTTTCGGTCGATATCGATGGTAAACATTGCGTAGCGTCGCTCATCGTCAGAAGTATGATCCCGGCCTAACACCCCTCACTGACCCGTCGCAGCGACGGGCGCGTACAGACTGTTCTCACGGCCGACCCTGCCATAGTGCTGGTGGTGGTCCTGACACGATGTGGGATAGTTGGCGCAACCTGTCGCTGCAGCAACGAGGAAGTATACTAATGCCGTTAACATCCTGCCTTCTAAGAATAGCGGAGGAACTCGGTACCAGTAGCCTTTTGCTGAAGCACAGATACTCTAATCCTCCTCGGATTATGAAAAAATTACGCCTAATTATCCGAATGCGAGGCCGGGAGAGGGTGAGTTTGAACCCCTGTCCTCTAGTGTGAGAACGTCTCAAGGTGAAGAATTCAGATAGTTTAAGTCCCACTAAACCGTTCATCATAAATCAAAAATGAATTTCTTCTCCTATGGAGAGCAAGTGGCCAGCTGTAGTCTTTTATTTCTGAGAAAACTCCTAGGAATGTTCGAATACGTGAATCCAAGTGGCCGAATAGAGACTTTCCGCGTGAAACGATTCTGCACCCTTTCCATAATATCTACAATCTGCCGTTTGCAGAGCTCAAAAGCGCAGGTACCATACTCCAACTTTGAGCGAACGTAAATTTTATAGCCCTTGACTGTGGATCTTTAATCTTAAAGGTGAGTCCGGGCAGAAATGCGGATAGGGCGGCGACGCGACATCTCAGCTTCTATGTAAACTGGCATGTCCTGAAGCATTATTTACTTTGCTGCGTTCATTTTATGTCACTAACGATGACCGTTTCGCCGTATATGGTGCTTGTAACTCTCCTAAACGATTGCGGCTTTTCCGCGTTCGCCGCGCGCGCGACACTCACCGGACTGTAACGCGTGCGCACGCAGTTTACTTCGAAGTATAGGATCCACAGCCAGCTCACCTGGCCTGTTTTCACTCTTCCGCTTTGAAATTGTTCGAATATATTCGAATCGATTTTATTCGAATCTATTCAAAGTTCGAACCTCGAAAAAAGAGGGTCATTCGAATATATTCAAAAATCGAACTTCAAAAAAAGAGGCCATTCGAATATATTGAAAAAGCGGACGTCAAAAAAGGGGTATTCGAATCTATTCAAAAATCGGACGTTGAGAAAAGGGGGTCATTCGAATCTGTTCGATATTCGGTCTTTTCGTCCAGGGCACAACTATAGAAGATATTTATAGCCGCTTCTTCGCTGTTCTCTGAACCGGCTACAGTATACGCGAAAAAAAAGGGGAGCAGTTGCCCAAGCTGCTAAAAATTCGTCTGATGCTTGCAACGTTTCTGAGCAAAAACTTCTTTGAATTCTCGGAACGCTGTCATCTTCACAGCTCAAATTCGTACCAACTAATGTGCTTCGTGAACCGAAGTTTCCTAAAACCGCGTTGTTTTTGAATGAAACTAATTTTGATGCCGTTTTTGAAAAATATCGCGCGCGGTGAAAAGAAGGGAAACTTTGAGTATGACAAGTAATAGAAGTATAACTTCTTCGCGAATTAGACCTGCATCTAATTTATAAGGCCCCCGCCATAGTAGACCGATCGGCCGTAGCCATCTCGGTAGACAGGCATGAAATACATTGCTCACTGAGGTCGAAAAATCTCCCCGATGTGTACGTAATGCGCCCACCTGATCAGTCCTGTCCCATCCGTGTGCGTTCCTGTCGATATGTACGCAACACATTGCTCAAGACCCCCCGATGTGTCCGGCCTGCGCCGTCCGCAGTGCGCCCGCCTAATCGATTGGTATACAACAGGCCACTACTCAGAAAAATGAAAACAAGTCATTTGCAACACAAAAGTCCGAAAACAAGTTACCTGTAACATATCTGACCTGATGCAAGTTACTTGCAATTTATCCCAGGTAATTTAAGATACACCAGATGGAGAGATCTTTTCGTCTCGGTTTTCGGAGAAACCTGGATGAGAACAGCCGGTAATGATAGCCCAACATGGAAAAGAAGCATGCAACGACACGTTGAAACAATGTGATATCGTTCAATAAATAAATAAAAATAAAATTTAAGATACATGCAACATATCGACGGGATACCGCGTGCAGTGCGCTTCCGATATGTTACATGTAACTTGAATGGCACAGGATAAGTCTCAAGTAACTTAAATCGGACAAGAGGCATTTCCAAGGGCAGCATACGACGCACTCCCGGGGTCAGGTTTAGGACTGGCGTTGGTGTCGGTTTAATTACCCAGGTTTGAGGAACTTGTACCCACACTAACAGGGAAGGCCCCCCCACAAGGTTTTTGCGTAGCGTGTAGCCTGGGACGCGTGCAGACGCGTTCTCGACGTCGCGTGTCGTCTGTGTCGCGTAATGGCCACCCATGGTGTGAGCATAAATGTAAGTTACATGTAATACAAATGTAAGTTACTTGAGATATTCAAGTAAGTTACATTTATATTAAAAGTAACTTGTTTTCATTTTTCTGAGTAGGGCCGGAAAGGACGGCTCAGTCCGGCATTTAGCTGAAAATAACCGGGGCCTAAATAAAACATAGAGATTGCTCTTCTGTTACTTGTACAATTGGTACATAGAGGCAGTGTCCACGATGAAATCAGTCTCCGAGTTTTCACCGGAAATCAAGAGGTTCGAGCCCTATTCAACCAGAAACATCGAAAAAACGGCTAGGAACGAACACGAACGAGCCCTATACGGCACTGATTTGAGTGTTCCGCTCACGGAACGCCCACTCCCTCAACGGCTACCGATAAAGTTGTCCAACTCAATATTTCACTTTGAGAAGGTAATCGATCATCAAATGGGATAAGTTTAGTTAAGTGGAGTGAACTATAGCCCCCTGAATGTATGATGTTTTCTTTAAAGGCAGAGGTCGCGCTCAAATATGCTCGTCTTCTTTTCCTCTCTGAACCCTTTTCTGGGTATAGAGTAGTAGAACCTATAAGAAAAAATCGCGAAAAAAACGCTGTTCTAGGCCAAATTTGTAGCCAGAACTTTCTTGTCTTTTGATGGTGGACGAGCTCACACCACATCTTTGGCATCGATGATCTCTAATATCAAGAACATCAGCTGGCTTGAAAATTGAATTTCAATCAATGAAACTTCGGATTTATGTACACATCTAGTCAAAAACATTGACTGAAGTGCTTGCTCTCATTGTTCAACTGATTTATTAGAGAAATTTGCATTTATTTCTTCCTCTGAGTGTCGATGATTTTCGACTGCTTGGCATGAGACTGTGATCTTTCTGTGCACGTGTGCACGAACTGGAAGTTTAGGGTCCTAATAACTCTACTTTTAGCCCGTTTTTCACCGCGCTACCTTCATAGTTTTTGAGCTGTTTTTGATCTGAGCTGATTTCTGTAGTTTTTTCGATAACGTTTTTCATAGTGACCACTGTCTTTAAATGGGTTTTCCCGTTAGTTACGGACCAGAGACGGTTGAAAGGAGTGGGCGTTGCGTGAGCGCAGAACTCAAGTTTAGGGCCGTATAGGGCTCTTCTGTGCTTGTTCCAAGCATATTTCCCAACATTACTGGTAAAGTTGGACTCGGACCTCTCGATTTCCCATGAAAACTCGGAGACTGATTTTATCGTGGACACTGCCTATAAAGTTTCGCCGCACTTTGCTGCGCGCGACGTTTTCGAGAAACAACTGGAAAAACAGTTTCACTCGAAAACAAAGCGATTTTAGGAAACTTTGGTTCACAAAGTACATTGTTAGGAAAGTAATTAAGCTATGATTGTGATAGCTTTTTCAGAATCCGAAAAAACCTTCGCTCAAAAAAAGTTACAAGCACGAGACTTATTTTTGCCAGGTTTGGCAAATGCATCCCGTTTTTACAAAACTCAGCTAGGGTATCTTATGTTGATCTTCCGCATAGGGAACAGCTCTCAAAGATGTTTGGGAAATGTCCCACACGCTCGAAACACCTCAATCGGGCGGCAAGAAGTTCTGAGATGTTTTTGTGGCACACGTCACAAAGGATTTGTCTGATGACAGTGGATTAAGCCACTCACAAATAGATACGTCTGTGAACCTATATATGGAACAATGCGGAAGATGAGCAAAAGGTTGAACCTGGAGTACACTGACACATATTACTTCAATAATCACCTTGTTTGTAAGAGAAAGACTTTTCAAGGAAGAGAAATATGCATATCTGCTCTTTGAGTATCTTCTTTCGTCCGTCGTTTCCGCTATGCATGAGAGCCGAACTACCAGGATTAGCGAACGACGTTTTTACCGATGGCGACAAAGATATATTTGGATCAGCCTTTGAATGAGCACACTTTACTGGTAAGGTCTATGAACGTTGCTTAGCGGGACTTTGAAAAGCTGGACAAGAGGAGCTCAGCCGATCTTTGACCATCGCGGTGTCGAAAAGCACCTTCATCGCCTCAAGGGGAAATTGCGTCAACAGCTGAAACGCTCGAAACGAACTGAGAGAACAAACGGATGCGACGTCACCACACTCATTGCCACTTTTTTAGGGCTACTACAGGGAATGTCTTCATGGGCGTACATGCACAGTTATGAGAACGAAAGTTGAAATGCAAATTTATAATCAGCCTTGAAAAAAACTAAATTAGAGGTTTCATGGATCTTACCTCAAAATTCTTCCAGATTGTCCCAATAAATTACGTTCATGAAAGTGTTTGACGAACCATTTGAAACTAAAGTTGAGCTCGAATATTCAAATTCGAATAAGCATTGGGATAAAATATTCTATTATTTATTTATTCGATTGATCATCGAGAAATCCAGATATTCGAATATTATCGAAATTCGACAACCCAAAACCCCGGATATTAACGAAAGAGATCATTATCGAAATCGACTATCACAAATACATGATATTCTATTAATAGAATATCGACGCTGACTATTATTTGAACATGTTCGATCTTCGAGTATATGTATACTGCCTTTATTCGGGAGTGCACAAGCCCCCCTTCTCACCCGCACTCTCTGCTACAGTACTACACCACTGCGGCGCGGTCCGTGGTGGCCCTCTCTCATCCAATCTCTCCCACCCCGTGTGGCAGGCATCGACCTTCGTATGACATCCGTCCGATCGTCTGCATGACCGGCGATCATTTTCAAAGACCATCATTTTTTTTTCGAAAATTTTCACTGTCATCAGTTGTTTAGGTGTTAATTTGAATGTCATCGTAATGGGTAGTGTATAAATGAGCCATCGATTCAAAACAAACAATCAATGTTCAGAAAGAATGACTCTTTCGTTGAAAATAAAGAGAACAAACGTTTTCTCAATTTCTTGGTAGCGCGAAGGATTGCGTGAAGCCTCGAGTAAATCCTAATCTTTAGCCAATACGATGACACCTACATTAACACCTGAATTGCAGACGGTGAAAAATTTGAAAAAAAAATCACAGGCTCCGAACATGATCGCCGGTCATGCGGACGATCGGACGGTGGTCATGCGAAGGTCGATGCCTACGATATGGGGTGCGAGGGAATGGATAAGAGAGGGCCACTACAGACCGCGCCGCCGTGGTGCAATACTGTAGAAGCGAGTGCGGGTGAAAAGGGCGGCTTGTGCACTCCCGGATAAAGGCAGTATATTTGAATAATCGAACACATCCATTACCGTACATTTCCACTGAAGAAAGCGGCCCAAGACAACTGTAGGTTCCAGCGCGATGCCGCTCCCAATGCCTGCTGCGACTGTCGCTCAGTCCCCGAAATCAGCATCCATTTCCTCCGCCCACTTGAGTTTTTCGGTTTGAATAGGGGCGGGACGCGCCATGGATTTTGATCACAATCTATAGTCTACAGTCTACAGCAATCGAAGTAGGACGTGGTGAGGTTGCGGACTCGCCCTAACATACGGTAGTTTGTTAGTGGTATCACTCAATTTTTCCGAAACAGCTGTGATAGATCGGTGGGTTTGTGTTTTCACCAATATGACTACATCTGTGGAAGCAATGAAAACAGGTGAAAATGTGAGATTGGAAACAAAAACTCACCGACCAGTCTCAGTTATTTCGAAAAAATGAGCGATAACATAATCAGACTACAGTTTGTTAGGAGGAGTCCGCAACCTCACCAGGTTCTACTTCCATTGCTGTAGACTATATGTTCTTCTATTTTCTATCGGTCTAGCTCTATAGAGTGGTCTGCTACGGCGCGATGACTGCAAGTGACAAGAAAAAGCAAGCCCGTGACAACCCGTCTACGAAAATCTCGCCGTTCAAATTCACAATCTTTGAGAGGCCATCACTCCGGTCGTAGTAGGTTCTGAGGGATATTGGAGAGAACATAGCGATCAGCGTGAATTCTCTACAAGATGAGCAGAAAAATTGGAGACCGAATTGGAGTTTGGACTGCGCCAGTACCCTGCAAGGTAATTCTATACATCCGTCCTCCACTAAGCTAGCAGAGGATAGCACTGAAATAAACTGTTATGTAGTGCGATAAATTTGGTAATCGTACAGGAGTGAAAATGATGGAAAAGTCGATAGGAGCGTCGCCGCCATGGCGGAGAGAGCGTCACGCTTAGGCGCCAAGGCATTCTTACTCTAACGCGACGTCGGCGCGAGACGCTCTTGCTTTGAAAAGTATGAATAGTGCCTTAGGGCCACGGTGGGTACCAGCCGACGGCCGCTGGTGTGCAAATGATACTTATCGACTTTCCGTATCGCCACTTATGAATGCTGCTTGAATGGGATATTAGAAACATTGAGCAGTTCAAGTACTATTTGACGTCATGTTTAAAAACTGTCCCTTCTTAATAATATTAATGATGCAAAACTCTAAATTCAGTAGGCTTCGTAGTTAGAATTTATTGATTCGTTCGATTTTCGATATTCCTTCGTTTTCTGAAAATCAAATTATTCGAGCTTCATTCATTTGACAGTGAGAAATAAACAATTATAAGACATTCATTTATTCGAAATAGAGAAGCGAATATATTCCTTCATGCAGTCGGTCCGTTTATTCTAAAAGCACAACTATGTACGTAAATGTCAACAACGAGCCTGTAAAAAACAGGGATTTGAGAGAAATTTTCGAGAACTAAAAATCGAAAAACGAGGTTTCTCCTTCCGAGACCGAATTTTTCGTGCTGCAGCTTCTAGGGAGTGATCCTGCAGCAGCTGCTGCATTCAAGATTGGTGCAATTGCACCAATGCAGCAGCAAAGGGCAGCTCCGGCCCTTGCTGCTGCGAGGCTCCTCCGCCCACTTCTGCCGGACTACAGATGATCCCGAGCCTATGTGCTTGGTTTGCGGGCACCATGCTGCTCCTGGTTTTTCTGAGCAGATAGGCCTTTTGGTTCAGTTTTTTTTTGGTATTGATTTTCCGAAAAACCCAAAAAACAAAAAATCGAAAAAAAGTGTATTTTTGCAACGTATGTAGCATAATGTAGCGAGGCATTCTACATTTATTTGACCGAAAAAAATTTTCGTTTTTTGGTTTCGATAAATTTTGGCACACCCCTGGTCCAAAAGCTACCCCAAATCTCCTGTGAATGTTACCGAGAGCTAATACCATAGCATGATTTTGTGCGAAAGACTGCAGGTAATAGAAGCACTGCCGAAGCCTCTAATTGTTGTTCACGTGTAAGGATTAGAAGACCATGACATCAAATTATGAATGCAAAGCGATAGGAATAGGAAAACACAATTTGCACACATCATCGGAAAAGGCGAAAGATTTGAGCCGAAACACGGTAGAGATGCCAAAACAAGTGGCAGTAGGAAAGGGTGTCAGAAAGCAATGAGATCTTGTGACATTATTGAGTTATGGCTGCGATGAAGCACGAAGAGACAGGGAGGAAATGCATTAAAGCAGTGTTCGCGATTTAAAACGTTTACTTGTTTTAGACAGAACTAGCAGCCAGGGTGGTCGTAGGAGAGCTTCAGCTGGGAAAATCGCGGAAAGTGCAGCATAAAAGGGGGAAATTTATAATTCATGCTCGTCCAATATGTTCCAAAGTGAAAACAGGGGTCCATTAACAGTATAGTGAATGTGCATGATCACTGAAGCTGGGCTGCCGCAAACAACGTGAAAATGCTGGCTGATCACATACGGGCAATGAATAAGTAACAGGATCCCGTCGTCTAGCAGCCATAGTTAGGAAATGCGTGGTATGAATTATGCTTCAGGCCCAAGCAGTCTAAAGAATAAAACACGTTCCAGTTCTCTCAGGTGCGAAACTAATTAGTCCTTTTCCTTGTCCATGGTTGAAGTTTTGGAATAAACAGGCGGTAACAAATCTATGGCATATCTTGAAGAGCTGTACATGTTGCAAAGGGCCACAAATGTTTCAGTAGAAACATGAGCTCGGTGTAGAGTTATCTCGGTTACATTTGCGTGCCAATGCGGGCTGACCAAACGTTGGGTTGTCCCGATTTCGGAATAAGCTCCAAATTTGGATCAGGTGAACAGATATGCTTTCCTAATCACGTATCCTCTCATTCGCAGCTAAATTTACATTGTTCCTTCGGGCTCTCGAGCGGAATGAGGGAAGAGACAGTGAGAAAGTGTGGAGGAGGAGGCATAGCATACTCGTGCAGGCGCACGCAACAAACTAATATATATTTCACTCTGAGATGGAGGATATGGAACTTACAATACTGCCGCTATCCAAGGGAAAAAATGGGCGAAATGGGCAAAGTGAGCAACTAAAGCGTCTGTCGACCACAAGTCGCTTCAGAGTGCTCCGTTTTAAATTTCGAAAACGCCGAAATGTACATTATGACGTGATCTAGTCGATTGTGTGAAAATATTTTGCGAAATTTGATATCAACATAATTTTTCAAGGCGGAACACATTTTCATTTTGACCACGCTAAAAATCGCGTACGGTTGTTTTTGATGCAATGAGCTCGTCATCTTGCGATAACATTACCAAATTCATACCCAACTCCATCTTGAAAAAGCCTTTCCATTAGAGAGTTCCAGTTTTGTCTGATACAGTTAGATAGATTGTGGGACGTTAAAAATTTTGGTCTTTTCGAGATTGAAAACGGAGCGTTTTGAGGCGTGTTGTGGTCGTAAGACGCTTTAGTTGCCCACTTTGCCCATTTTTTCCCTTGGGTAGCGGCGGTGATGTACTGATAACTGATAATTCGACGTTTAGCTGCAGCTGGCTTTCGCAGCACTCTGTCATAGGTGAAATTTCGAATCTGATCAATAGCAGATCAAACCAGCGAGCGGAAGCCAGCGACAGTGAAGCGCCGAAGTCTAACTACAATATCGGTAATGATTTTCGCGTTTTTTGGCGAAAAAAGGCTTTTTTTGGCTTTTTTCATAACTCTGTTCAAGATGGAGCATTTGTGAATCTAAAGATTATGGAATCATCATCTTGTGCTCTTTCTTCCGAAATGACTAATGGCTTACTCTTCAACAAGATGTATAGTCAAGATTACGCATAAAACAATCATCACGAAACACGCGTGAAACGCGATTTCGCAATTGCGACACTTATGGGCGAATGTGCCCATGTCGTCACGTAAAAACGTCGACAATGATCCTAATGGGACATTGCGTTCACTATTGGAGGGTGGCGCAAACTCGGTGCCTCATGCTGTAACATGGGTGCACCGAGTTTGCGCCAACCTCCAATGGGGGGCGCAGTCTGAGTGGGATCCATGCCGACGTTATATACTCTGTACAAAATTATGCAACGTAGCATATAAAAAAAATCTCTCGATTCTGATTCCGGATACCTCTTCAGATTCCCAAAATGACCATCATGAACAGAGTTAATAAATAAGGCGAAAAATGCTTGGTGGCTTTTTTTCTGCCAAAACAAGAACTATCGTCAATCACTGGATGGGGGGAAGCCGCGACGTTGCTTGGCTGGCGGCAAATGAAGAGAGGATAGCGATTGGCTCCCTACTGGATAGACACCGACGATGCGATGTATGTATGACCGGTATTGTATGCCTTTACTAATGTCATCGCACATTCTGAATGTATCTTTATCAAAAGTCCGAATTTTCTTTAGCGGTAGCCATGGATACAAGCAATGGGTTCATGGTTGACAGTGGCTATTAGTTTTGCACTTATTACGTGTAAGTTCATCAAAAGTATAGTAGATAATTAAAATAAAGGGTTAGACAATTTGTTTCTCTTCTCCATTCCTTTCGAGAGAATCACCGCTAAGAGGCGTTGGAGAGCAAATTTATAAATTCTTTTCGAGGCGAACAAATTCCATAAATAAGAGTACGCATTTCTACAGAGATACAATACAGAACAAATTTCTTGAAATAAAAACAGTGTTTTTGTACGCAGAAAACGGCGCATCGCCATAACTCGCTTCCAAGATCGACGATTGCTGAATTCTCGAAGACATTTTTCGTGTTCTCTCACAGTGAGGCAGATGCAACGGTATGTGAACATCAGTACAGTCTTTTGACTCCCCATACTTTGTCCAAAAAAATGTGTTTTTTCCTTTCTGGGACTCCCCATCGGTCTCGATGGAAGAAATCTCAAAAAATGGCCTTCAGAATCTGTAATCGGACCACTTTGAAGCGGGTTGTGGTGGAAGTGGTACTTCGTGCGCGCAAAACACCGCTTTGGCAAAAAACTTTGCGCGAAAATGAATGCTGTCCGCAGCACGCGACGCACACACCTCCGTCTCAACTCATTGCGGCTCGTCGGACTTATTATGAGACTTCATATTCCTTATGATCAGGCCCAGGGCTGGGCACACGTCCCGGTATGAAGCGATTTTTGAATATGCACCCCCCTTAGGTCGGTACTTTTTCGGCACCACCATTTAGGGAATAGAAATCGGCTGTTTTCCGAGAAGTCGAGTCCAACAGCCATGATTTTGACTTCCTGATTTTGATAAACAAGAATATAAAAATAAGCACTGCACAGAGAAAATTCCGAAAATGTCAACAAAAAAGGTAGTGTAATTTCTTAATTTCAAAATAATCCTATGAGGTAAATATGTTAATAAGACGGTAGGTTATGACAAAAGGCAAAACAGTTTTCATTCCAAAACAATCTAACAATTACAAACAACAACAGAACTACTACTATTGCAATAATATTGTTTTCTGTCGAATGTTTTCATGAACCTATGAAGGATTGGTTAATCTGTGTTTGATTGTTCTGATTTAGAAATCGAAAATTTGTATTTTGGAGCCCTGTTAGAGATATCTATGTGATGCGTAGGGAATGGAAAACCCGAGTTTCACTCACCTAGAATCTGCTTTCGCAGCCTTCCTTAGAGACTCGGGCTTGCCGCGCGATCTAGTATTTGTACGCAGCTACACAGCGCAATACGGGAGTTGACGCGCACACGGAGTTGACGCAACACGGATGACGCACACGTTGACGCGCACCACAATATTAATAAAAAACGTATTTTATTACAGAGCGGGGGTAGAACTGAAGGAAATGGAAGGTGGTAAAGGTAATCTACTTTGGATGCACCCATTTTAGAAATTTAACGTAAATAAACAAAGTTGGAGCGGGGGTAAGTATTTATCCGTGATAGGGTTCAATCAAACGAACCAACCTAGTTGATCAAAAGTAGCATTAAGCATGAGAGCAGAGGGTATTGTGAGAAAGAGGAGAACCTGGCAGACGCTTCATCAATAGGATCGATTTATGATGTGATTTAGGGCCTTAAATGTCGTACCGGTTTTACCCCGAAAACCTTAGTTTATTTACATTATTTTTTTTGTAATGGATACATTGTAAGTTTCCTATTTCTGCCTTCCTCCATTTACTCCAGTTTCAAATGTTTTCTCCTCCCGTTCTGTAACAAAATACATTTTTCAAATTAATATTGTGTGCGCGTCCACACCAGTGTGTGCGCTGTGTAGCTGCGGGCAATCACCATAATTCGTATCACGGCGAGTTGCGAGTCTCAAAGAGATTACGGGCATATCAAGCTGGATAAAACTCCGGGTTTATATGTATTAGACAGGGTACAGGCACATGAACGGCGAAATTTACTTCACTTGGTTCCTACACGTGCTGGTGCGGAGAGGAGGTTAGAGACAGAGAGAGAGCGTAGGGTAGACGGAGGCCGTGGCGTCGCGCGCGCCGCTCGCGCCTCAAATGTGAATTACGACGTTTTATAGAGGGTACTTCTCAAGGAGGAAGACGCGATCATACGCTTCCACAGGACTTTGCAAAGTCTTCAATTTTTTTGAATTCCGTAAGTGTTCGCCTAAAAAAACGGAGAAGAAGATATGACAAATCGGAGGAAAAGCGTGCATTATTTTTTTCCTGAAATTCGGAAGAGCACACACTTCGTTTTTTCTTTGGTGTTCTGTTTAGACACCCCCTTTGCCCCTCTACAACGTCCAATATGCACCCCTTAAGGTTACCCGGGACGCGTGCCCAGCCCTGCCTAGTGCATGCCCAACGCCGCGTGCCATGCGACATAGCGTTTTTCATCAATACGGCATCCGACAAGCTATGATCGCTTTTGGTACCTTACATTAACAAAAGAATTTTGCTAGACCCATCAGACGCATTTCCTCTATAACACTCATCCGTCGAATTCATTCCGGTCCGATGATGGGTCGTCGAGGTGCAGTGAACTTTTAGGTGGACACAAACCAGGAATAAGCAGGAGCTGCACCAGTAAGTTTTTCACGAATGCCAGCAGAACTTCGAAGCAGAGCCAATCAGCAATGCACAACATAGATCTGTACAAACAAGACAAAGCGGCGACCATATAAATAATATTAATAAATCTCCTGGAAAGGACGTTAGAGACTTCTCTCGGCTGGAAATAAAGGTCCAGCGTCCAGTTTTCTCCCATGATCCAATCTCAGTCTGAGCCGACGGGAAGGCTGTTGTCTGCTAGCTCACGTTCGTATGTCGCCTGCAATGAACATAACTCGAAAGTAAACCAGACGGGAATGAAGCGAAAACAGATACTCAGGTGCGACAGTCCATAAAAGCTTTTAGGATTGGCAGAAAAGCCACATGATGGGGCTGTACGGAAGATACGAGGAAAGGCGAAAACAAGGCGATAAACACATGCAGTAGTGGAACTCAAAAGAAAGGAAGCACAATATGGCAAGAAATATTCACCACGAACAAGGTGTCCTCCATAGTCCGGGTATGGCCTAACGTTGGTAAATAGCCCCGTATCCGACCTCAAAATGACGTCAGTCCCGAGGAATATACCCGACAGATTCTGCACAGATTACACGACCGGAGAGTACAAATTACCCCTGCATGTTGTATACTGTAAAAAGGATATAATTACGATAATGACAACCCGGTGCTAGCAACCTAGACTCCTCTGTACTAACCAGTACCCATTCCGAATGTACTATAAGGATTTTGCGAAATACATAAAAACCTCCTGCATACACGATAGGGCGCTTATTATAGACTAAAGTCCATACCACAAGTTCTTTAGGCAGAGAATTCGGAGGTAGAGAGAACAGCGGAATAAGAACAATAGAGGAAGGAAATACCTCTCTATATCCCTATCGATAATCAGGGAGCTTCACACCGGACCCGTTCATCAAGAGTGCAACTCAAGAGCCAACCATATTACAGGTGATGTAGTAACGTTCTAAAAGCCAGAAGCCTCAAAATAAAGCGATGCAGGTTGCAAGGGTTGCGAGGGGAAGATGACACGGAGCAACACGACAATCGACCTCTCTCCGTCGCGGAGGGAACGAAGACTGATGACTCAGATGACGCCGCACGAACCAGTCCGACGCGAGCGGCGCGAGCAACCTTCCGGCTTTCGTTGTGGTACCGAACGTGCCAAGGCTCTATTGAGGAGCGGGTGATGGTAGTTATGCATTTAAACCGCTAGAGAGGGAGATAAGCGGCGCGCGTTATTGAACGGACGGGGAACAGGGATGAGCGGAACAAAAATATGAAATTTAGGAAATCGGTTTTCGAGTTTCGGAACTAAAATTTTTTATCGGGTTTCGGAAATCGGGCGCGAAACGCCTGAAAATGCGCGGAACGCGTAAAAATTAAGAAATTATCTGATATATTTTTCCTCCCAGATGACCAGATATTTTCGCATTCCGCACCGTTTTTTGCGGTTTTCGGAATGCGGAACGCGGAATGCAAAAAATGCGCGAAACTGCGGGTTTCGGAACGCGAAACGCGAAACTCCGCTCATCCCTGACGGGGAAGGAGCCAAGCGCGTGATTGGAAGGAACACGGATTCTTCTCCGCCTCCATTGCGGCTGAAATACACTACGACTATCACCCTTGAAGAGCGATAGCATCGCTATTTCAAGGCACAGGTTTCGTACTTTCCGCGACAGTCCAACTTTTGATCGTTATGGATGACAAACCCTGCGTCGCTACGCTCGCAGCAAGAAGTATGATCCCGGCCAAAGCGACTCGCTGGCACACATAGCGACATATGAAGGGCCAACAGATGTCCAAAAAGCTCAACATTTTCGCAGGTACGACAATGCTTTCCCATACCCCTTCTGTACAGATGTAATCGCTTTCATTGATACCACTACTGCTGTGACGCAGGCTAGCCCTGCACGATCTTGTTTTTTTTTACCATAATAGCACTCTCGAGAAATATAAGCCGTTTTATGTGTTGCCTCCTTAGGTGAAATGAGTGGTAAACACCACAAGAGGCAAACAAACAAACAAATATTACGAAGAGCAAAACAGGAAATCAAAAACAGCGAAGGTGCATGGTCCAATCCTAACCGTAAACGTCCCGCTGCCGTTCTAGACGGTCAAGGGCCTCGAAAATATTTCAACAAACTCGTGCCAATGGAATCATCCAACTGTAAACTGAGGGTACTTACTATGTGATGGAACGATGTACTCACTTACTTTCATGAGACGGTCAACAACTCTTTTTGTGACTAGAGCCACTGGAACATTTGCGACAGACTTCTCATGAAACGCTTACCATACGCAGACACTGCATTCAGAAAATGGCCTGTTTTGAGGAAGGCGTAGAATACAAAACGGTGACTGTTACTTCTGCTATCCCACAAACAATCAAAATCACAGGTAATGAATGTATTGTAAGTTGCCACTCGCTTTCAAAGCCAAATTGACTGAGGAACAGTTACTTCCTCAAGTGAATCACACTTGTTCAAATGTGCTCTAGAGCAGGAGTTTCAACAGGTAATGATTTTGTTAATGATGCTAATGTTGGTTTGGACCACCCGGGTTAAGTAGGATTTTCATAGTGATGCAAGGAATTGTAAGATAATTTCTAGGGTGTTCGGATAATATTCTCCGATTTGGCTGAGAACTTTTTTTTTAGGGGGGGGGGCAGTTCGGTGTCCCGAATACGAGTCTAGAGTCAGTGTTTCGGAATTCTGAGGCTTCAAGTTACGGTGGTCATCATGCCATTCAGCGGGCATGGATCCAACCGGAATTTCAAAAATGAGAAAAATAAACTCCAAATTCGCGTTCGGCACTCCAAATAACTCCCACAGAAAAGTTTCGTCCGGATCTGAGACTTCGATATAACTACCATATACCCACCGTAACTTACAGCCTACGGCAATGGAAAGAGGCGGTTGTGTGGTTGCGCATTCCACTAAGCATACTATAGGTTCCGCCATAAACGACGGCAATTTGTTCTCCAAAACATTGAAAAAAATGCCGAAAACAGTGAAAAAAGAGTTTTTCTCCTCAGATAAACATTATCATTATACTTGAAGGCAGCATACACGCTCGCAAACATGATCGAGATATCAGCGTAAATAGGCCCGCACTGCCCTTACCATGTCCTCAGCGCCGTTTGAAGCGCTGAAAACTATCCAGAATGACAATATTTGAGCAAGCATGTCACACACGCCCGTATATTCACACCCCTTTTAGTAACAGAATGAAAAGTTGAACTCGAGAAAACATGTGATAGCTTAGAGTGATAGCACTGTGAAAAGGGAGTGCACGAGAGAAACAGCTCGATTTACCGGGATATTACATGTTTGTGCGCTGATGAAATTCTTCATTTTCAAACGTCAGCCGGAGTACAGCGGCATTATCGAAAGTGGACGAGAGTTAATCGGCATGTAGACATGTTATACCCAAGTAAATCGAGCTGTTTCTCTCGTGCACTCCCATTTGATAGTGCTATCACTCTAGCTTACCACATGTTTTCTCAAGTTTAACTTTTTATTCTGTTACTCGAAGGGGTGTGAAAATACGGGCGTGCGAGGAATGATTGCTCAAATATTGTCATCCTGGATGGTTTTCTGCGCTTCAAACGTCGCTGAGGACCTGGTAGGGGCAGAACGGGCCTATTTATGCTGATATCTCGATCATGTTTGCGAGCATGTATGCTGCCTTCAAAGGCAGCATGCACGCTACCGAACGTGGTTGGGATAGCAATGTGAATCGAACCGTATGGCTTACAACATAATACCTAGGCATTTTGAAGTGTCAAAAACGACCCACAATGCCGCTACATGAGTTAGAAGTTGGCCCCGCCCTGTGTTTTCACGCCCCCTGTATTTACCCTTTTCCTCCAACGCAGAGTTGTTTGGCCATATTCGCCGTCAGTGACGTGTGTGATTCACTGGTTCGGCAATCTACCAACAGTACCAACGGTGACTATGACCCAGCAACCTTGAATTGCAGGAAAAAGCAAATTCCAGGGGCGTGAAAATACAGGGCGGGGCCAACTTCTTACTCATGTAGCGGCATTGTGTGTCGTTTTTGACACTTCAAAATGCGTCAGCGTTGTAATCTGGGCCATAACATTCCATTTCCGTAGTTATCTCAATCACGTTTACGAGCTGTATTCTGCATTTAAAGTCTCTGCTAAGGACAAACGCAAGAATGACAAGAGGAAAAAATAATTTTTCTCTATTAACACCAGTTTTATTTTTAATTTTTATTCCTGCGTGTATCTATGATAAAGACTTGGGGGACATTGAAAATGTGCGTATGGGAAAAACTTACAATTTCTCGACATTTACTGTTTTTCTTGAACACTTACGAAAAATTATAAATTTGCCGTCGGTCATGGCGCAACCCACAGTATGCTTAGTGGAATACGCGACCGCACAACTGCTCTTTTCCGTTGCCGTTAACTATACGTAATCGATCGAACGGCGATAAACGGAGTTCAGATTCCTGTTCAGTACCGCCAAATAACCTCTAAAGTGGAGTTTCGAGGCGAATCTGCCCTATCGTTAAGAAAATCGTCGGAAGCGGCATTTCGTCCGTAAAGATTTTCCCAGTGGGAGTCTTCGAACCAAACCTAAAATTTTCGAGAATCAAAAAATGGACCCTAAATTCATATCCACGACCCCGAATAAAGCAAAGGAAGAAGTTTTGAGCCAAATCCAAAACATCTTTTAAACTCTCTTTCTGAGCGAAATTTCCAAGCCTATTCCCTAGTAAACGTCCTCACCCTAGTGAGGAAACCCCTGCGTAATCCGGCTTGGAGATATCCGCAGCAGCTACAAACTAAGACTTGGAAACACCCATGGAAGTACACATGATAATAATATGTGTATTTCGTTGAAAACGGCTGGGTCGCCCAATACTGCTTATCTTGTAAGACATTTTGAAGGACATTCCTGAGAATGAGCAGCAACTCTAGTCATACTTCTATCGAAGTTTTATGGTCAACTAGATCACTGGTTACAGTTGCAAGCTGCCTATCAGAAACAATGTTCAGATGCTGCCCCTAGCAATACGGTAGCCAATTATGTACGTTAGATTGAACTCCATTCAAAGACAGATCCTCGCATTTCCACGGAAAGGAAGAACCCAACCATTCATAAGGTGCAGATGACCGTGAGTGCGATGAAAAGGTTGTGGGGGAGCAGCTGTGAGAGCTCTAATAGCTTCTTTCATGCCAGATATGGGGAGAGAGGGCACTTTTCATCTAATATAGCAAGCACTTCTTGTGAGCTTGTTAGGTTGCTGTGATCTGTCGCTTTGAGCTAACATAAGAAGTTTCCAGATGAGAAAAGACCTTAAAAATACCCAGAGATAGGAAAATCCAATAAAACTGAATACGAGGACGAAATATGTCGTTAGTGATGTAGAGTCCTTCACAAGAATTATCGAATAGTTACCAATCTGCTTGAATTGAAGTTTTTGAAGAGATTGGGGTATTAACTCTCTGATTCTGGGCAGAGTTTAGTGTGCACCATTGCGGACACAGGCTCGGAACACCCGACGCATTAGTTCGTACAAGCTTCCTCACCTGATCGTGCAAGTCTTGCTTTGTTTCTTTTTCTAGCCTCTCTAATTTCTCAGGCTTTGTTCCGATTGTTTTCAACCCTTATAAGTATGGTATCATTTCTAGGTAAGCTTCATTTGCTTACGTTTTTATTTCAGAAAAAGCGGAAAAGTTCGGCAACGGATATAAATCTTAAATTTTTGGTTATTTTTTTTTTATTTCGTGCTGTTGTCCAACTAAGCCCCACTTTAAATAAATTACTGCTGGCAAATCTAGGTTTATTCAGCAACTTCTTCACCGATCAGTGGTGTAATCCGAGTTTTTTTTTCGCGGTCTAGGCCGGCAAAATTTACCGAAAAACCATATGAAAGTGATTTTTCAATTTTTCACTTGTTTTTGATTTAGGCTGTCCCCCTTACTACTAGTATAAAAGCTCTAGCAAACGAAGCTTACTCATTAAACATAACATATCCTCTGGTTCGGGGTTAAATTTAGTGTGTGCCGTAGCGGACTCGCGCTGCCAACACGCGAGGCATCGGTTTCGTACGAGCTTCCGCGGCCGCCCTCATCAGCTGGTCATGTTGTTTTTTTCTACATTTGGCCTAGTACTGAGAAATCCAAAAACTGGCGGATCTCACATATTAGTTGCCATCTAGAAAAAGACCTTAGTGCATACTTCCCGCGACGGGCGACGCGACATAGTGTCTATCATACATATCGACCGAAAATCGATGTGGATGATATGCACTGTCGCTGTCGCGCATTAGGGAATTATGTACTAGGCCCAAGAAATGAGAAAAACCTGAACTAATCTGGAAAACAATGCATGATCAGATGATTAGTGGCGGGCCCTTATGAACCTAATGCGTCGCATGCTTCGAGCACGTGTCCGCCATTGCACACAATGCATTTGGCTCCATATTAAAGGGGAAAAGAATTTAGTCCGCAACGACACACACTAAATTCAACCCTGAACCAGAGGATTTAAAGATCAGAAATAGTTGGAAAAAAAGCCAAAAAAAAGAAAAACCAGAGACTGCACTGACACACATTGAATTCAACCTCAAACCAGAAGGTATAAAGATTAGAAACAGTTGAAAAGAGACCTACGAAATAAGAAAAAAGGACTTTGAAAAACGCGCTGTGCTCAATTAGAGAAATTGATGCAGTTTTAGCGCTCGAGCCAGTGGGTATAAACATTTATGACAACTAAAAGTTGCCAGTGAAGAGTTTCAATCAAATTTCTACAGCAGGCATAGGATCTCGTAACGCGAGTCTATGTTAATTTACCCGAAATGGTGTATGTGCCCTTTTGCTTAATCACAGCGACGTCGCTCCGCAATAAATCTTCAGTTTCTAGAAAATCTGGCCTATGAAATCGGAAAACGGTAGGTAATCTATAGCGCAGCAGCAACCTCTCGAATTCTGCTAAACAGGTGCCTGCACTGAAATAACTCAAACAAGCATAAACACAAACAAGCTCTCATCCTTTTAGCGCCCTATATATGTATGTAGCTGAAATAAGGAATCAAATTTTTCAAAAACTCGACTGCTCAAACAGAAAATCATTTTTTCATCAACTGAGGTGGAGTTTCGGTTCTTAAACAAGGAGACAGAATTACGAGTTTTAGAAAATGATTCCCTACATTAAGAGCTAAGTAAAACGAAAAGAGTTTTCATAGTGTTAAATTTTCTCCATTCATTCCAAACTTTGAGGAACTAACTTTTTTTCAGAAATTTGGTCATCAATGTATGGAAACGATTTGAGAATTAGGCCTCTTTCAGAGTTCGATCGCCAAGCGAAGGGATGATAACCGTGAGGAGAATATGTACGGTAGGAAAAAAAGACGCATATAAGGATTCTTGAGCGAAACTTCCGCTAGGCTTCTCTAGTATCGAAGGATAGGTAACCAATAATGAATGAAGGATAGAAACTCGCATTAGGTAGGGTTAAGCACTCAATTTCGCTAAGGCTTGCGAAGGCAGAATTTGAAAAAAAAAATGAAAAAAAAATTCGTCCCCTAAACAAAGAGCATAAAAAATCCGACTGGAGAGCGCATTGGATGCATTTACGAATGCCGGCGAAACTGCCTAAATTTCTGAAGAATTTCGGTCAACGTTTGCAAGTCTTTTTCACTTCTTTGTTTTTTTTTTGTATCGCGTACATAGTCACTTTTCAGCAACCGCGCGGTAGCAACTGATTTGATTGGAGCGCAGCGTAAATCCGGACTGGCAACATTTCAATCGTCTGTTTAGCAATAATCGATATATGGGTGCTGATTGAATAAGTCCACTAAGCTTTGGGGCATTTTTTAGTGAGCTCTGGAAGTTCTGTTTCACCGAGACCCACCGGCCAGTCGCTGGTGATAATCGAAATCGAAGGTCCTTGTTAGAGGTTCCCCAGAGTTTACTTCTTACGATGGGAGCGAAGGGAAGGAGAATTTTTTCGGTTCTGAAAAAATAACCCATTAGTTGAGAAGGCAGAGGAGAAGAAGCTGAAGACTTTTTTCATCATCTCATAAGCTAAAGACATTCGAAGCGAAAAAATCTAAGGATCAACAGTTGAGGCTAGAGGGATCGGCTTGTGTAAGAAAAATGAACGAATATCTCGTATCCACGACAAAGCCGTAAAATTTAACCGTTATTCACGTCTCGTGTAATTTCCTAAAAATCGATGTCAGGCAGGCGAAGGAAATGATGAAATTGGAATTTACCCGGAATGGGGCTATGGATGGGGATGAGAGCGTCAGCGTGAGAACTCGAGCGCAAGATTCCAGAGTTGTCTAGAGGGAAGTGAAAGTGAAGATATTGTATTTCAATGTGATACGTATGTGTGTGTATGTGCGTATGGCGCCTGGAAATTGCCGTGGGGTGTCGCCTAGGATACGATAAACGGGGATGTGCTTATACATAGAGCTGCTATCCTTAAATGATATGAAAAATAAGGCTGACATCATGAGGAAATTTGGTGTTCGATGATTGCTTCCGTCGTGTGAAACTCTTTTGCCACATGATGCCTGCAGGACGTAAAAATGGAAAAAACGCTGCAAAATTCAGCTAGCGGTGGACTATTGAGATCATTCCTTCGCGCGGGAAGCAACTTTTAAACTCCTGTGGCCGTATTCCTGAAACTACGGGAGCCTCCCAAGAGGGTTCAAAGTCCGCCTGCCGCATACATTGGCTGGTATCAAAAACCTTCCCGGTAGGTTCCCGTTCTTTCACGAATACGGCCACTGGCGACACTGACATGGCGGTGCCTTGTAAAATGGCATATTCTATAGTAAACTCCGAATTAAGGGCAGTGTTCACGATAAACTTCACTTCCGATATCTCCACGGCTTACAGAAGGTCTGGTGCCCTATATAGCGAGGCATGCTCAAAGAGGACACGAAAGACGCGTTCTGGAGCAAAAATAGGCCCTCTCTTGTTTACGTTGATTTTTGAGCGTGGAGATTGACCGCTAGAAGGATGATACCTATCAGTGCAATGAAGCGATCAGCTCACTCCTCAGCACTTCCTTGACTTGATCATTCCCGTAATCTGAGTCTTCATCTGTTCATTCCGAGGGGGCGGATCTGGGGCACCAGGCGTGTCTGGGGCACCTTGTTTGCAGCCATTATTTTGCCGCCCTTGGCTGGTTTTCTACCGTTCTTTCGACACTGAGAGCCTAGGATCCTCCTCGCCTATCATTTCACTATCGAAACTCAACGAGAATGATCATCGTGAACGCTGCCTTTAACGAATATTTTGAATATGCCCTTTTCGGTATTTTCAGGTTAAGGAATTTTTTTTCTGCAAAAAAACCCTATTATCTTAGTTCGGGGTGAGTAAAATAAAAACATGTTACTCTTATTCCGGTAGATGGCCCCCAAAACATGAGAAACTTACTCCTTCAGCCTTATTTTGTTTAGGAGGATTGTTTATTTGATGAGCTGAATACAAAAATGATTTTCGTTGTCGGTTTTCGGGCGACTACGGAAGGTTACGCTAGGTATATAACGTCATTTTCAATAGTCATTTACCGCAGTCGTTCAAAAAATCAAAAACGAACCTGAACCCCTACACAAAGCTAGGGTGGAACAACTAAACTTTAAATTTCGGGGTTCAACTAAAGTATCAAAAGTGCAATTTTTTGCGATATAGAAACTCCCAATCTTCATTACTATGTATTGGATTGAGTATCAGATTTTTGCGTTTTTTTTACTCGGAAATTCCTCTCAAAATTTTGGAAGTGTTATCAGCATGTTGTATACTATAGTTGTGCGCTGGACGAGAAGACCAAATATCGAATAGATTCAAATGACCCCCTTTTTAACGCCCGATTTTTGGATAGATTCGAATACCCCCTTCTTTTGAAATCCGATTTTTTAATACATGCGAATGGCCTTTTTTGAGGTCCGATTTTCGAATATATTCAAATGATCCTTTTTTTCGAGTTCAAAATTTCGAAAAGATTCGAATAAATTCGATTCGGATATATTCAAATAATTTTTCGAATAATTTCAAATCGACAAACTAAAAACAACTCACTTGAGCAGTCAATGTATATTTCCTTTAAAGGCAGTGTTCACGAAGATTTTCGTCCCCGAGTTGTCTACATAAAACAATGCTTTGGCCTCTAAGTGTTACTAAAATTAAGAAGAAACGGCGAAAAACGCATTAAAACGTCGTATTTCAGTGACACTATTCTATAACATGGTTTAGTTGTCCGGTTGGATGAACATGCTCATGGTGGTTGTCACTGGTGGAAAAATAGGTCAATCGATAATAGAAGAATATTTTATGCAAATCAGGATTAGTTGGGGCCCTAATTAAAGAACAGAGCAACAGAGAGTAGAGAATTGCAAAGGACGAGTCCACAAAGTATTTCATTGTCTCAACAAACACTTCCTGTGATACATCAGAGGCGTGGTGATACTTGAAGGCACTGTTCATGATAAACTTCATTCTCAAGTTTTCCATGACAAGCTTCTCGTGGCTCTCAGAAGCAGAACAGCGTCGAAGAAACGGGACAAAATGCTACCCAGTAGCGGCAAAACGGCTTAGAAAAGTGGGCAAACCCGCCGCTTTGGGCAAGTCCGGCCCCTTTCCGCCCCTCTACGTGAACAGTGGAACAATCGAGATCGTGAGATGAGCGCTGGTTTCCAATCAAAAGCCCCGTTCTTCCCTCCATTCTCAACTTCTCTCTTTATTCATGTCAGCTCGCATACATTAGCTGCAAAAGACGGAAGTTACAAGCCTCGGACAACTCGTCCACCATGCTTCCCTAGCTCAGTTTTTGAGGGACCATAACTCCGTTCACAGAAGGTCTTGTACGATTCTAGAGAAATCATTGGAATCAGCATGGGACCGTTTTTGAAATAGGTAGAAGAACAAACAAACGATTCTTATCGTGAACACTGCCTTCGTGTATTTCTGGTGCGTTTTGTTTCTACGTGAAGTTTATCGTGAACACTGCCTTTAAAGAAGGAGGGTTAAAGGCAGCATACACGCTCGCAAGCATAGTCGAGATAACAGCATAGATAGGTCCGCACGGCCAGTACTATGTCGTCAACGGCGTTTGAAGCGCTGAAAACTGTCCAGGATGACAATATTTGACAATGTTTGAGCAATCTTGCCTTCCACGCCCGTATTTTCACACCCCTTCGAGTAACAGAATGAGAATCGATACTTGTGAAAACGTGTGATAATTGAGAGTGATAGCACTATCAAATGGGAGTGCACGAGAGAAATAGCTTGGTTTACTTGAGTATAACATGTCTGCATACCTATTGACTCTCGTCCACTTTCGAGAATGCCGCTCTACTTTGGCTGACCTCTTGAAATGGAGGAATTTATCAGTGCGCAAACATGTTATATTGAGGTAAATCGAGTTTTTTCTCTACTGCACTCCCTTTTCATAGTGCTATCATTCTAAGTTATCACATGTTTTCTCAAGTATCGATTCTCATTCTGTTACTCGAAGGGGTGTGAAAATACGGGCGTGGAAGGCAAGATTGCTCAAACATTGCCAAATATTGTCATCCTGGACAGTTTTCAGCGCTTCAAACGTCGTTGACGACATAGTACGGGCCGTGCGGACCTATCTATGCTGTTATCTCGACTATGCTTGCGAGCGTGTATGCTGCCTTTAAGTCTTAATGAAGGCTAAGTGAATAAGCAACCTAAAAGGCGGTACTTTCAGACTTTAGCAACAATATTAAGCCGATTCTAAGAGAAAGCTCCTTTGAATGAGCCGATTGACAGAAGTAACATTTTATGGGAAAAAGCGAGGGTTTTTTTGTGAGCGAGGTCTCGTGGAAGTGAATCCACGGAAACAGCGAGGCTTTCAGCCGAAACTTCGCAAAAAAATGGAGAAATCGGTAAGGCTGGACTGATTTAAGTAATTTTCTGTCATTAGCAAAAGGCACTTAACTTTTACTCGTGTTTTAAACAAATATGGCATGTAGGGAACGTGGTATGAGAGCAGAGAGTAGTAGTGGAACTTCAAGAATGGCGAGAAAGCCGTCCCTCGGGACGAGTAATCAAGAGTGTTTTTGAACGCAGCGACCACGGATGCTTCTCATATTTTCCTATTATATGCGATTCCCATTGAGCGAAACGGCTTATGCTGAGGCAAGTACTATGTTACATGGCCATTATATGAGACGATGACCGGGTTTTATGCAGCTGCGTTGCTTGCAACCGCGAAATTCTTGGAGATCTCTTACCCAATGGGCAAAAAATCTCTGAAATGTATTAACACCAGAGCGCCTCTCTTAAAGAAAAAAAAAACAGAACAATCATTATGACTGACACTTCTACGTGTTCAAAATCAACAATATTGATTTTAGTACACTACGTATGTATGTATAGCCTATCTCGCTCGTATGAGTCCGGGCGGAGCAAGCAGCATAACAGCGATAAAGAGATATCGACATGATACGCTCTATAGGCTACTTCGACAAACTCAAATTGATAGAGAGAGGCAATACATGGTCTACTTGGTGGTTCAAGAAAGGAATCTATGTGTTACCCTATGTGCTTTGGATTACAAGGATTAGGATTTTGTCTGGGCAGACCAGGATAGAAAATAACAAACAGGAAGAAAGACTTCAAAGATCAAAATGGGCCCAAGAGGAAATACGAAGTCGGAAATAGTGTTGACAAGGGAAAAAACACTAAAATGAGAGCCGATTGAGAGCACTTTAATGGTAAGAGAAGTTGCTATAGAGCAATGATAATCGTTTTTTACACTTATGAAACCAAACTCTTCCTGTATCTGTCAACTACAGACCCATGCGTAGAAACCACTATTGCGTAGTGGAGGTACTGACCCCAGGGAAAGTCAGAGATTTACTTTGATTGATAGGTTTACGATCGGAATGTTATCTTCAAGCTTCTATGCTAAATCGGAGAGAAGCCACAGATATTTTAAGGAAAAGTACGAAAACCGCAAGAAAAACTGTCTATTTTGAGTAATTTCAGCCAATCGCAAAATTCTCCTTGATCACAAAAATGTGCCCGTCGTCGATGTTTTTAGCTGCCCTATGCGGTTTCTTGACCGCGTTTAGTTGAAATCGTCGCTCATCAGCGCCGCAAATGCCGTGCGTGCGGTGAGCTTGCCGCTTGGTGGCAAGACCACCATCCAAATGACGTAGAAGTATCCATATTTCGAGGACCTGCTGTAAATACCATGCTGTGAATTCCGTAATTGTTTTCTTAGAGACCATTTCCTCCGAATGCAGAGGCTAAAGCCTCTAGATGGGGTTCAATTGGTCCTGGTCGACCAATCTAACCCAAATTAGTCGGAAGTCGAAAAGTCACCCAACCGTGTCTTAAAAAATTCCTTGCCTTGCAGCGCACAGCGATAAAGAAATGTTAATTATACTCTTAAAGCACGTTCAAGAGGCATAAGCATTTTTCATGCGGTGTTTGTGAATCTCGCTCGTTTCTGACGGTGCTCGACGAAGTATAGCCAGGGCGAATATTTATTTATTTATTTATTTATTTATTTATTTATGCTACATAAGGTAGGCATGATGTACATGGGAAGAGCAAAGACAAACACTGAAAGCCAAAGTGACAATTCACCAAGACAGTAGAATATTTGAAGCCTTGCGTTTAAATGATAGAAAAGAATTGGGGACAGTTTGGAAATTGAGTTTCAGAGAGGCAAACGCTGACCCAGCTCGACAAATGAAGCTGCTCAACCTAATACTAGTTTTTGGAACACCATAAGAGATTTTCACCGAACTACCCCGTGTTCTTGATGCCATGAAGCCAAAAAATTTCGATTTGTCGGTTCTCACCACTCCACTCGCAATTCTAAAAACCATGCAAACGTCATATCGCTTACGTTTAGACTCCAGCGAATGCAAAGATAGTTCCTGATTCCGCCTTATGGGCCCTGGTTCTCTAGTGTATGAGAATCCATATCGTCTCAAGAAAACTTTACGAGTAAATTGTCTTGTACTTTTTCCAAAAGACGAATATCTTTCTTCTTGCATGGACATAATACTGAAGTACCTGGTTCCATTATAGGCCTAACATAAACTTTATATGCATGCGCCAACACGTTTTTTTTCACAAGTCGATAAGCCTTCAAAAATATGGAAGGTGCGTAATAAAGTTTCTTTAGAAATGGCTCGAAAATCGGCAGAGAAGTCAGGCTAAATATCATACTGAAAACCAAGATCCTTAACATTCGAAACAGTTGTTAAAGTGTGACCATCAAGCATGTAGGTGACGGGGAGACTGGAAGTTCCTAACCGCAAGTGTACAGTTTTCTCAGGAGCCAGCGGTAAACTCCAAACTTTCGACCATTCCTGTACCCTGTCGAGAGCGGCTTGCAACTTATCAACATCCCCAACCGACTGAATTTTTCTATAAATTTTCACGTCGTCGGCAAATTGTTTACAAACAACTTTAGTACTTTCCAACAATAGGGGAAGCTCTGCGATATAGATAGCGAATAGAACTGGCGATAGAACGCCTCCCTGAGGGACTCCACTACTAATCAAAGGGCTAGATGAAAAGCTAGAGCCCACTTTGACTTGGAAAGTACGATCACTAAGATAGTTTCTTATCCAACTACACACCAATAGATGAAATTTTAGCTTCTAAAGTTTGAACATGAGCTTGTGGTGGTCAACCCAATATGATGAAGTTTTAAAGGCGGTGTTCGCGATAAAAAATTGAGTCCACGTTTTCGATGTTTTTGAGTATGCAAGTGCACGACGTAGAGGATATTACGGTAAAGTCCCCCCAAAACTCTCAGATACGGGTGAAAAATCTGTTCAATGTACCTCCAAAATAATCAATTACGCCTGTGTAGTGAGCTTGGAGCACTGCGGACTGTTGACAACCGGAAATGGGCCTGCGATTCAAAGTTCTTAGGGTAAGCGACTTTATTTTCTATCGATTCTACCGAAAATCGCTAAAAATAAGATGATTCAATGCATATGCTTGGATGTTAGAATCTATCGGGATAAAGGGTATTCGGGACAGGGGCTCTCTACACACTGAGGGAGGAGTTGTCCCGCTTTTGGAGGCTCCAATTCGGGACCACTTCGCTCGCGTTGAGGCACGTGACATTTCAAACTGCAAAAGCGGGACAACTCCTCCCTCGGTGTGTAGACAGCCCCCGTCCCAGGGTATTCGAAAACTCGACAACTGTTCCTTTGGTGAAATGAATGAAGGACAACCGTTCTGACGTGGGCGGGGTGATCCAACGGGTTAGCCGGTCCACGAGATTTCAACCTGCTTCCCGCTGTTTTTCGTCGAATTGGCATCCTCATCCTTCTTAGAGGGACCCAAAGCTTACATTTCTGCGAAAAACGGTCAACTTTTTCATCGTGGTGGTGTTTCGAAGGTCAAACGCACTCATAATTGGGCGGTGCTCCACACTTTCCAGAGCGCTGTAGACGCTCCTTCTGAATTCCTGGTCTCTATGACCAGCGAACCATGAACACGATAAAGTGCGCAGAAAAATTCGCACACATTTTTTGAGGCGAACTCAACCGTAGTTCAGCAATTAACGTTCAGGAATTCCCACCCGGTTATTTACTTTTCAGAAGATCGTAGATGAGTCCATGTAAGTAGCACGATTCCACACACCTTCTGCTCGTTCTTCATTTTTCCCGGTTTGAGACGCTTATATGTATCTCCACTAGGAGTCGTTCACTGGAAGTATGAAGTAGAGGGAGGTCGACCCTACGGGGTGGTACCCGACCAAAACGGCCACTATACATTAGGGCAGTGTGGTGCTATGTAGAGTTCGCGCAATCATTTTAGTCTGATGAATGGACGGGGCTGCGACGGTAGATCACCTCGCGCAAATCGAAGCCCCATTCCCCACTGAGGCCGCCAACCCCGCACGGCCAACCGCCTGCTCCATGCGTCAGACTAGAATGAAAACGGAAACCATATGTAGCTCTACCTTGCAAATTTGTCTAAACCGGGCGACTTCCGCGATGTCACGAAGATGCTCTAAACTGATGCCGCTTCTACTGGCATCTAACATCCGCATGGATTGTGAAGAGACTCCGCGCTCACTGTTGAAGGTTGGCGCAACTCAGTGCACCTATGTATGTTATAGCATATGGCACCGAATTTGCGCCAACCTCCAACAGTGAACGCGAAGTCTCTTCACGATCCATGCCGACGTTATTTATTGCTTACAAAGAGCGTCTTTCTTCCCTGGGAGATGTCCGCTTACGAGCATGGAGAGAGTTTGATGGCCTATCGAAACGCACTTTCAAGACAGAGAGCCACTTTTCAGTTGTTTCTCAAGGCAGGCAGTTGTCTAACGGGTCAGCGACTCGTGGTTCACAAAGATTTCACTCAAAGATAGTGTTTACGATGATGATCTTATTCGAGTTCGACTCAAAAATAAGGCTGTTTGGTCGCGAGCTATCGAATAGTGAAGTAGCAGCGATTCAGAATCAGGTAAAAAAGCGGTTTCTTACGTACGTACAGGTTCGGGGCGCGGACGAGCTTACGCGTCCTGCTAGTTTCCGCAAGCACGCGCTAATGGCGAAATGTGCGAGAATCGATCAGGCTGGACGCGGCGGATTTGGTTGGCAATTTGCCATAGAAAACGTCCGCCGCACCACAAGCTCGTCAAGACGGGGTGTGGGGCGGGCTAAGCAGGCGTACTGGGCTAACGAAATCTTCACTTCGCGGCCGCTTTTATCGATCTCTAGCCCGTTTTCGCTGCTGTCTTCGACCCTATCCCATCCTCCACCTTCCAGCGTACTGTTTCATACTCATAACTCAGAAAAAAGATTCATCATGAACACTGCCTTTAGATGAAAGTCACAAAAATTATATATGAGGGTGTACTGTGCCTTCAATCATGATCAGGATGTCACGAGAGCACATTCAAGCTTTATGTACAACGGAATCAGTGAGAAGTACACCGCGCGTGTGAATGAAAACGATGTGACTATTAGGATTCTATTTATGGTGCACTGCTGTTTGCCAGAGAGGACATCAGCACTACGAGGGCAACTGGTGCTTGGAGACATCTGTGGAAGTAGATGGTGAGGAATTTGGAGCAGCAGACGGTGCCCTTGGGCGGTGTTTGGAACGCAATAAGCCGTGGCGTTTTGAAATTGAATTTCGAAATCTTCGACGGCATAGCTGGAATTGGCAAAGGTGAGATGTAGAAAACATTCAGCTACTTCGTATGGAGTATTTTCGGATGCCTTTTTGGTGGCTTCTGGCAGGAGCAATAAAATGTGTTTATCCGCAGGTTTGATCTATGATTTCGAGCAACCAGCCGCTGTGGGTGAAGTCGAGTTGATGATGTTGCAACAAAAAAAAAGATAGCCTACATTTCCAGTCCAATGGTTTTAAGCTTTCCGAAAATCGATACCGATATTTTACACGTAACATACATCGGTCGAGATAATTTGCAAGTAATATACATTGGCCAATTTATATTACATGTAATATGTTTTCATTTTTTTGATCTTGGCGTCCAACACATGGTTTTGAAGGCGGTGTTTGTATTAATAGCAGTATTCTTTTATTCGGTGCTTTTCAGTGGATAAGTCCACGAAGTAGAGGTTGATAGGGAAAAGCCCTCACACAACTTTAAAATATCAGAGTGAAAATATTCAAGGGAACCTTTGAGATATTCAATTACCCCTATTCGGTATATTTCAGAAGACTGCAGAAAAAAGCATAAAAACTAACGTCAGAAGTGGTTTCGCGCATAAAAATTCTTAGGTAAATGGCATCGTTTTCAGTTTCTTGTATCGAAAGCTCTTCAAAAATAACCATGCTTCAATATTAGAATCTCTAGCGATTCGAATATTCAAAAATTCGGCAAATGTTGTTTATCTGGGGTCAGCCGGTCCACGAGATTTTCAACCACTTTACGGCCGCTTTTCATCGTTCTTCCGTTCTTACTCTTCTTATAGGGACCCTAAGCTCACATTTTTCGCCAAAAACATGCAACAATTTCATCTTAAACGCTGCCTTTGAGTGGGAAACTCAACAACGAAAATCGTCGTGAAAACTGTGGTCACGATGAAAAACGTTGTCGAAAAAACCACAGCTTAGATCAAAAGCAGCTGAAAAACTATGAAGGTAGCGCGCTGAAAACGGGCTAGAATTGAAGTTTCTAGAGCCGAAAGATGCCAGTTCGTGCACACGTGCACCACACGGCCCAAAAAGATCGCAGTTTCATGCCGAGCAGTCGGAAATCATTGACATTCAGAGGAAGAAATAAATGCAAATTTACCTAATAAAAACAGTTGAGCAGTGAAGGAAAGCACTCCAGTAAATGTTTTTGACTGGATGTGTACATACATAAGTATTCGAGCAGGCTATTGTTCATTGATTGAAACTAAATTCAAGCCAGCTGATGTTCGTGATATAAGAGGTCATCGATGCCGATGATTTGGAGTGGTCTCGTTCACCATCAAAAGACAAGAAAGTTCAGGCTTAAAATTTGGCCCGAAATAGCGGTTTTTCGCGATTTTTCTATCAGGTCCTACTACTCTAAATCCAAATAAGGGTTTGGAGAGGAAAAGAAGGCAAGCATATTTGATCGCGACCACTGCGTCTGAAGGCAGCAGGCACGCTCGAAAAAGTTGTTAAGATAATTACGTTACGGGGCCTTATGGCCCCTAGTAGAATGATCGCGCCATTTGAGGCGTCAAAAGCTACATAGTTGAAACGGCATGTGGATCGAATCCACACCGCGAGTGTGGCTAAGGAGCAGTTCGGCTAGCACACGCGACGGAAAAACGCTGTGCGCGCTCATCGTCCTTGGGGCGCGTTAACCAAGGATCTTCGGAAAAAGAAGTCGTTGTCCCATTGTAGCCGTCCCCCTTTATCATGTTTGCATTTTATTCATGTTTCTTAGTTTATAATGTGTTTTTCTAGACGCAATGCTTCTCATACCATCGTTTCAATGAAATTCACACCTTTTTAAACAAGTTTTTTTAGAGTTCTTTTTGTTTGCTTCTTGGAGCGGAATGGGAGATGATGGTATTGATTCCGACGTCGACCCTACGTCTGATACATCAACCTACATACATGAAAGAAATGCAAAAAGCGATAAAGGGGAACGGCTAAAATGGAACAGCAACAACGTTTTTGATGCCCTCGGTTAACGCGCCCCAAAGACGATGAGCGCGCACAGCGTTTTACCGTCGCGCGCGTCGTGTGTACCAGCCGAACTGCTCCTTAGCCACACCCGCAGTGTGGATTCGATTCACATGCCAGTTGAAACTACTAAATTGGAGAAATGCATGTTGAAATTTTTCGTCAACCCCACCCAAAAGTTTCGACAACCCCGTCCCCAAATACAAACTTGTCTAGATTGATCCTTCGAATACGGTCACTTTGGCTAGTTTTTGATGCTTCCGATGAGGTGAGCGTTCTACTATAGGCTGTATGAGTCCATCGGCTTCGCTATCTTAACCGTTCTGTCGCTAATAATCACTGCTTCAACCGCGCGCAGTGTAACTCGTCCATTTGCACCTAATAACACAAGTACCCGTAACCATGATTCCTCTTATTTTTTTCTTACAGTTTTCGTTGTTTTTTTCATTAGTTCCCCGTACTACCTGCCCCAAACCTTCGATTTATGTCATGAAATCGATACAATTTCTTGAGCGTGGCTGCCGCCTTTAAAGGCAGTGTTCACGATAAGAATCATTTTTCAGCCTTTCCGCCTATCTTGAAGACGGTCCCATGGTGATTCCAATGATGTTTTTGGAATCTTATAAGACCTTCTAGGAACGGAGTTATGGTCCCTCAAAAATTGAGCTAAGGAAACATGGTGGACGAGTTGTCCGAGGCTTGTAACTTCCGTCTTTTGCAACCGATGTAAGCGAGCTGACCTGAGTAAAGAGAGAAGTTGGGAATAAAGGGAAGAACGGGGCTATTGATCGGAAATTATCGCTCATCTCACAATCTCGAGCATTCATTTATTCACGTCAGTGGGCGTGGAAAGTGCATCTGGGGGTGACGAGCTGACGGGTGTCCAACTTTGATCCCGTAGGGGACCGTTCCGAGCTCATTTTTCATAGTTTTTTCAACGTTAGGTTGAGCTAGGCCACGCAGCTGCCGATCTCCACCAAAAATTCAGACATGGTTCTTACCGTGGACACTGCCTTAAAAGATAGCAGACACGCCCCCGAAAATGCTGTTGAGATAACAACGTTACTGGATTCATATAGCCTCTAGTATAACGCTCACGCCATTGTAAGCTTGAAAAACAAGTCAAGACTACTAAATTTGAGCAACGCCAAGTCAAAAATTTTCGACAACTCCGCTCATGAGCTTCCACAACTCCGCCTCCCAAATACAAACTCGTTCGGATCGATCGTTCAAATACGAACCCATTGGCTATTTTTTGATGCTTTCACTGAGGTGATCGTACTAGACGGGTTATAAGAGTCTATCGTCTTCGCTATGTAAATCGTTCTGTCGCTAGCATTCACTGCTTCATCCGCGCGCGGTGTAACTCGTT
The DNA here is from genome assembly GCA_029168955.1 of Aplectana chamaeleonis. Lineage (NCBI taxonomy): Eukaryota > Metazoa > Nematoda > Chromadorea > Rhabditida > Cosmocercidae > Aplectana > Aplectana chamaeleonis. The sequence goes on from JAPDOI010000765.1 coordinate 109,955, forward strand.
CATTTTCACATGATAATAAAAACAACAGTTATTCCTCTATTTGCATACAGTTTTCGTTGCTGTTTTTTTGTTAGTCTCCCAAACTACCAGTTCCAAAACCTTCAATTTATGACATAAAATCGATACCATTTTCCAGAGTGTCTGGTTCCTTCAAGAAAAAATAGGGCATTTGCTCTGCATTTTAGGTTAAAGTAAAGACATCCTACCACTACACATCGCCCGTTTTCTCTCACCAAAATTCCATTAAAGGCTGTGGTCACGATGAAAAACGTTATAGAAAAAACTACAAAAATCAGCTTAGATCAAAAACAGCTGAAAACTATGAAGGTAGAGCGGTGAAAATCTGGCTAGAATTAGAGATTCCAGGGCCCAAAGAAGCTGTTTCGTGCACACGTGCACAGCGATGACGAAAAAGATCGCCGTCTCATGCCGAGCAGTCAAAAATCATCGACGTTCAGAGGACGAAATAAATGCAAATTTAACGAATAAAAACAGTTGAGCAATGAAAGCATCACTTCAGTCAATATTTCTGACTAGATGTGTACATAAATCCAAAGCTTCATTGATTGAAATTCAATTTCGAGCCAGCTGATGTTCTTGATATAAGAGGTCACCGATGCCGATGATGTGGAGTGGGCTCGTCCACCATCAAAAGACAAGAAAGTTCAGGTTTCAAATTTGGTCCAAAACAGTGGTTTTTTCGCGATTTTTTCCTAGAGGTCCTATTACTCGAGACCCAGAAAAGGGTTTAGAGAGAAAAAGACGACAAGAGCGCGACCACTGCCTTTAATTGAAAATGGCTCAGCACTGGCACACAACCATTCCGACCCTTGGGGAGCCTTGTGAAAATCATTGCACCAAAAGAGACAGTTTATTAAAAAATCATCTACCACGATCTGTTCCTCACTACTCACGGAAGGAAATCTAAAACAGTTGAAAACACTGGAAGGCAAAACTCACGTATAAGGAATTGCTCGTGGAGCACACGGCCGAGGCAAATGAAAAAGACTGTGTTTGCCAGAAAGTACTCTAGCACTGAAAGAAAAAGGAAGCCGAGAGCCGTTCGTGGAAGTGTTTGGAAGGAAAAGGAGTGTCTGGAGTAGCAAATGGTGTCCTTGGGCTGTGTTTGATTTAGAATCAGCAGCATCTTTTTACGAAAAAGAATGACGTGAGTTCCTAAATTGAACATGACTAGCAAATTTTGCTCCAACTCCTATGGTTGGTAACCTAATTTTAGGAGAGTACTCATCTTTTGGCTAGAGTAAATACACACATACATACATACCAGTGGTGTGCGTAATTACGGTTTGCGATTTACGATTTTACGATTTACAGTGTTTTTTGGTCTCGTAATTACGGTTTACGATTTACGACATTTTGGACCGTAAATCGTAATTTTTCGTGAAGAAATACATGCAATGGAAGTAAATCGCAAGATATCTCCAATCTACTTGCTCTAGTCCTACTTTGCATATACTAATGTATTCGGTCAGAAGAAGGGACCAGCCCAGTCGTGTGACTGCAGCACGATCCCGTTATCAGCTTTTGATGTGATTCTATCATTATAACGCGGGATACACGGTCGGAGTTGGAGGCGCTGAATAGGAGATCCGCGTTGCGCGCCGCGCACGTCTCACTAGCTGCCGCCTACGAAGCAATGCAGTTTTGAAGCACTCTTCACAAGGAACTTCGTTTTCGCGTTTTTCATGAAGATCAACTGTCCTGAATTGTATAAGTAGATTAGCGTCAAAACATCGAGCTAGGCAGTCTAATCGATCTAAAATTTGCTTGACATAGTGCTCCTGGCCCGCATTTTGAGTAGATTACGGCTGCTTATAGTCCACAAAAATCAAAATCGCCCTTTTTTCTGAAACATTTATCTCTCACAAATGCGAGCGTTTGATGGGGCGCTTTGAGTAAATTTCTTAACTATGGGGACTAAACTACACAAAGCGGCAAAATTTAGAAAGCGTTTTTTATGCTTACGTTGCCTTTACCAATCTATAGTATCGTCACCATGAAGCTACGATTCTGCAAGTGGTTCAGTAAATATAGAAAAAAAAACTTGGGCTGGGCGACCGATACTGTGCTCTAGATAATATGGAGTTGCCACGGATCTGAATGTTAATTTGCCATCTTTATTGGAGGTTGGTGGAAGCTCGACGTCATCTTGTTTAGCGTAAGTGCACTGAGGTTGAGCCTTCAGTAGGGATCTCGAAGTACATATCAGTGCAATTCTCACCGACTTGATCGGTGTTGCGGTATCGCTAGAGCAAATGGGAGGAGTTCTCAAATTCGGCTGTTGAGAATCGCTCGAATACAGTCATTTTGGCTCGTTTTACGATTACAACGGCGTTAACGTTTTGGGAGAGGCATTACGAGTTTAATTGTGTCCCTTCTGTTGCCCAGCAGATACGCGGAGAGCGGCATCGGACATGCGGATTTCTCGATATCTAGGAAGAAGTTGTGGAATGAGTGACAAGGAAAAGCAAGGAAATACGGGTAAGACGCAGCCATTAAGGGTACGGTATACTTCTACGAGACACGGTCGCGTCGCTCTGCACAGCGACAGCGACCGGCTGTCCCGGTGCTCCCGCCTTTTAGAGCTGTCGCATTCGCAGTGCGCTGAACAGCGGCAGCGACAGGCTTCGGCACATTTGCAGTATGCCAGCTCTCCGCGACACGTCGCTGCGGCTCACGCGCGATAATTTTTCCTACAGCAACCGATGTCGCTGCCCCGATGCGGGTCCCGCCGCGATTCGTGCTAGATTTCATGCTTCTCGCTGATGACAGCGACAAAGTATATCCTATCCATTAAACGTGGTTAGCTGTCAAATATTGAACGCAACCTAATATGTACTTATCACGTGAAACGGTGGGCAGTAGGTAGTCTCTCTTGTTTCACCATAGTAATAATATTTTTAATGGTTATAGTTAAAGAGGGTTTTGTCGTAATTACGCTTTACGATTTACGAAATTTGAAATTTCATTTACGCACACCTGATACATACCCTCTATAAAACGTCGTAAATCGAGGCGCGAGCGGCGCGTGCGCGACGCCTGGGCCTCCGTCTTCGCTCCGCTCTCTCACTGTCTCTAACCTCCGCTCCGCACCAGAACGCGTAGGAACCATGTGAATTTCGCCGTTTTAGAGCCTGTGTATGTAGTTAGGCCCGTGACTTGCCTAATCAAGAAAAAACATTTAAATCTCACCCGCTGAAGAGGCGGTAGCGTGCGCCGGCCCGCTAGTCGATTCAGACCGAGCGAAGAGCGCAGTTGATCAGCTTACCATGCCTCCAGCCGCTAGTGAGATTTAAACCGCCCGCACCGGCCGTGGGTGAGATTTAAATGTTTTTTCTTGAGGTGGTACGACACGTACCTATTTACCACCGCTGCTATCCAAAGGAGAAAATGGGCGAAGTGAGCTACTGAAACGTTTTTCTACCACAGTTCGCTTCAAAGGGCTCCGTTCCTAATTTGAAAACTCCGAAATGTTCAGCATGTCGTGGTCCTATCAATCATGTGAAAATAATTCGCGGATTTCGGGAAGAACATTATTTTCCAAGGTGAAATACATTTCCATTTTGACAATGCTAGAGATCGTGCACGGTTGTTGTTGATCAAATGGGCAAGTTATCTGTGATAACTTTATCAAATTTATGACTAACTGCATCTGAAAAAGATTTCTGATGAGGGATCCCAAAATCATTTGATATAGTTGGATATATTCTGGCACAATTAACATTTTGGTTTTTCAAAAATTGAAAATAGACCTTTTTGAGACGAGTTGTGGCCAAAAGACGCTCTAGTTGCGCATGTTGGCAATTTCACTCCCTTCTCCCCTTGTATAGCAGCGGTATTGTAGGTATGGTTAGATGGAGTGGCTCGACAGGAACTGCTACCTATGCGTTAAAAACTGAGCGATCCTCTAGTTAACACAACGGCATTCATAGAAGGCCTAGAGAAAACATGTTGAGGCACCACCATGGTCAGCCAGCAATACTCCCCAAGATGGGCTTAGCAGCTAAAAAACGTTAATTTGAGTGTTCTCTATTTTTTTAGCTGCTAAGCCGGAAAGCGTGTTTTCAAGCAGCCTAATATAATCACATAAACATCAAAACGATGTCGTTTGGCATGTAATACGCTCCATAATCCATCTAACGTTCATAGTTGCACGCACAGAAAGCTGTTAAAATAGTGTAATCGAATTTTGACTCAAAATTTTTAGGTGTTCGTAATGGCTGTAATTCAGTTGTTCTTAATACGCAGTGTTCACAACGAGAAAGTAGCTTTTTTTTCAGTGGAAACGTAAGCTTTGGTTCCCTCTAAGAAAAGTTAGTACGGAAGTACGCGGAAAACGGCCTGGAAGTGGATGAAAATCTCGTGGGTCACTCCGCCCACGTCATGTAACAGTTGTCCTGCGTTCCGTTAACCACAGGGACAGAGGCCGAAGTTTTAAATACTCTTCCTCGAGAAAGATTCTGACATCAAAGCATGTGCATCGACCCATCTTAATCCTTAAAAGTTGTTGGTACAGGGAACAGAAAACCAAGAAGTCACTCACCTAAGAATTTCGAAGCTCAAAATAATTTCGACGTTTGGTTTGACGTTTTGTCCGCAGTGCACAAAACACACCAGCAGGCGTGAATAAATGTTTATTGGGTTTTTTAAAACAGTGCTCCGAGATTCGAGAGTTTCATGGGGACTTTCCCTTATTATCCACTGTCTCATAAACTTGCCTTCTCAATTACATAGAAAACTAGAATACGGTTCTTCATCCTCAACACTACCTTTAAATAATTGTAAGGGATACAGCCATTTGTTAGGGACGGGAAATGGAAAACGGTGTCCCTTGGGTGGTTATTGGACTTCGTTGTTTACTAATGGCCTTAATGGCATGCAATAATGGCATTAAAGACGCAATTACGGTTTCGGGAGGCGACAATCGACTGAAAGGAACATTCAGCAATACCTAGGAACACTGCCTTGAATGAACTTCTTTGAAACACCTCCTTGAGTTACGTATCGATGTCATGCCTATCTCAATAAGTATTCAGTGGTCTGAACTCCGAAGAGAACTTCTCAAAAGAAGGAAATTGATCAGATTGGGCGGTGGCAAGAGTCGTTACTGTCAAGCCCACGGTTGAGTCATCGATACTCGTCCAAAGCCAATCAAGCCCTATCTCCCTCCGATGTGTATTAAATTGGTGCTAGACTTGCCAGGGAGGATAACAACACTGACTTTAACAAGTCATTGTATTAGCCCAATACACAATAAACAGTCCATATAGTACTGAGTGGAAGTAAAATGTATGGCGCAACTCCACAGGGAATGATATATGCCGAGATCTTTATCCTTTTATCATTTATAGGACGTGATTTCCGAGAAGATAATACTGATTCGTGAATTAAGAGCCAGGTGTTTTTGATATGGTAAACTAACACGATTGCACTTCTTAGGAAGCCTATTTGCCGCTTAGGTAGGCTTCGAATCGGCCAACAGCCAATAGAAAGTGAATGGATTCGAGTATGAAATCTTCTAGAAAGCCTTCACCTGCCACTAACTAGAAATGCACACTAAGTCATTCTGGCTAACGAATCTGGGCGAAGTGGTAAGGGCATTAGGCTGATTTTTAGTGTCTGAGAAACTGTTATTCGGGTACAAACTTTTAAGAGATGTCGTTTCGTGTTCTGACTACGAACCCGGTATTCGTTTTTCAAGTTTATAAAGCTTACTGTGGGTTACAGCTGGCATTATGCCACTCAGTTGGCGTACCCTACCTTAGTCTTTCGGAGTTGAATTCGTGTTCAAAACCTCAAGTAACCCCCACGGAGAAAATTCCAGCTAAATCTAAAACTGAGCATACTACGATATACCTACCGTAGCCTACCGTAAGGTATCCAATGGGATGTACAAAACTCAGACGTGTGGGGCACCCCGAATAAGCCGGACAGTATAATTTGAACGTAAACCTGTGGTAGCGTTTTGGAAATCAAGAGTCGATTTCTGCTTCGTGAATTCATACCAGTTACTAGGACCTCAAACATAATACTGCCGACGTTTTTTTTTTCAAAATCAACAGAAGGACCTCGATTTCGGGTTCAGAACCCCGGACGACATTTTGAGAGAAATTTTGGGCCGCATACGAAACTTGTTCTGTGAACACTAAGAATTGCCTAATCCCTGAATGCCATGAACCCACTGAGAGAATTCCTGCGTAACACGGCTCTTCGAGTTTCGTCGCAGCTACAAACGCAGATTTTGTAACACTCTCAGAAGCGCACCTAATAAAAATATATCTCGCTGCCCACGGTCGGATCGTACAGTGCTACTTACCTTGTAAAGAATCACCACGTTTTCATAAAAAAATAAGAGAATACTCGGAAGACATGTTCTTAGCATGAACTCGATGGAAGGTACATATAGTCGGCACGGATTACACTGATACTTCGCGTTCCTTATTTAGCGTTGGCACAAACTTGGTGCACGTACATATGTTGTAGCAACTTATATGCTCACCGAAGTTGCGTCAACATGCAATGAGGAACGCAAAGTATCAATGCGATAGGTACCGACTACAGTCCGCGGCAACGGAAAAAGGCGCTGGTGCGGTTGCGTATTTTCACCGTGCATAGTGTAGTTTTCGCTGTCTTGGTTCCAAGTTTGCGAAAGTCCCGTCACAATCGACGGCTAATTTCTTTTCTTTTTCATCGAATTTCGGAGAAAAAAGCTTAGGCAATGAAAACCGTGTTTTTTCCCACAAACACACAACGCCAATGCACACGATCTCCTTAGTAGGGTACACGCAGGAATATCACGAAAAAAGGAAGGAAACAGAAAAAAATCACAACATCGAAAAATTATCAGCTGTTCGATGTCGATTAATCACAAACTTGGAACTTAGCTAGCCATAGCTCCACTATGCTCAGTGAAAGTGCTCGACTACGCCACGGCCTTTTTCCGTTCCCATGTGCTGTAAGCGGATAAAAAATGAGTGAATCACTGCTTTCGAATAGTCAGAAATAGAATCAATAAGCTCTTCTCTGGATAAGCGAAGGTGTGAAAGAGACATGCGCCGCTTGCTTTGTTCCGGCGTGAAAAACAACAATTTACTGTCTTGTTGTTTGTGTGAGGAGAATAGGATGGCACGACGTCATCTGCAATGAAGGCGGCGTTCGCTGTCCAGCTCAGCTATTAGCCGCAGCAATTTATCCCAAGCATTCTCTTGCTCACTCCCATTAGAATTATTCGATAAAAAAAAACGCTCAACGGTATTCATGCTGAACGCAGACCTCCCTATTGAAACATACCCTTATGGGAAGTTGTAATTACAATCCGGTTAGATCGTGGAGGTCTCATGATTTGGGTTATGACAGTTCCCCGTAAAAGGATCTAGGGGATTACAATCGGATTCTGAATCAAGATTTTCTTGGGTGGTTCTTGATGCACAGGATGATGGAGTTACCCAGGCAGTTGGAGGTCAGATTCGGCAACGATAGGCTTCTTAATCGTATAACCTCGTCAAAATGAAAGGCTTCTCAGCAGCAACACGTGCTGCTCCGAGGAACACTGGGTGGATTCAAACCGACTATGTGGCGCTGAACGGCACAACTTTTGCACCACCCACAATTCCCTCACGGCAGCACGTGCTCCTATAGTCAATTCAATGTGGTCGGACGGGGGGGGGGTTCGAGCCCCGCCCCTTGACAGGGACAAGGCCCTACCCCTTAGATAAGGGCGGGATCTCCAATAAGAAAGATAGGGTCCATTTGACGGTCCGGGTCACCCCCACGGCAGTTTGTAACAAGGACGTCATCCTCGCCACGGTCTACAACGAGGAAGCTGTGGGGAGACCCTCAGCGGTCGAAATCGTCCAGAATAGGACTTGCGGTCATCTACCAGGAGCTGCTGCAAATGTCAAATGTCCTCTCTATAGGATGGAGCCTCTTACTGTATTCTCTTAATTAAAGACAGTGTTCACGATAAATCTCGTTTTTGAGTTTTCAGTGTGAAACACTACGCTGGCAGATGCTAAAGGGGATAGGATCGAAAAAAGCGTTCTGACGAGGCCCATTCTGACGAGCTTGTGGCGCCTGGGACGTTTTCGATGGCACGTTGCCAAGAAACTTCGCCATGTCCAGCCTGATCGATTCGCGCACATTTCGCCATTAGCACGCGCTTGTGGAAACTAGCAGGGGTTGAGAACTCGTCAGCGCCCTGAACGTCAGAAACCGCTATTTTAGCTTATTCTGAGAGCTCTTCTTTGCTGTTTTTTCGATATTCGATAGCTATGGACCCAACAACCCTATTTTTGAGTCGAACTCGAATACGATATTGATCGTGAACACTGACTTTGAAGGTACACCTTTATTTGGTGGTACACCCCCAAAATGAGCGCACCAAAAAGAGTGGGCTTGAAAATATAAGTACACTCTCTTTTCGGCCAAGCCTCTACTAGTACTACATATCAAAATAGGATAAAATGAAAAAAGGTTTTAAAACAGGATTACTCTTCGGAAAAAAGGCGATAAAATCAACACGTGCAAAAGCGATGACTTGATCCGTTTTGAATAGCTGAATTTCCATAGTTGCTGATCATGAACTTCATAAATTTGTGGCTAAAGGCAGTGTCCATGATAAAAATCGTTTTTCTGTTTGTTTAGCCTATCTTGAAAACGGTCCCATGCTGATTCCAACGATGTCTCTGAAATCGTACACGATCTCCAGGGAACGGAGTTATGGTCCCTCAAAAATTGAGCTAGAGAAGCATGGTGGACGAGTTTTCCGAGGCTTGTAACATCCGTCTTTTGCCGCCGATGTATGCGAGCTGACCTGAGTAAAGAGAGAAGTCGAGAATGAAGGGAGGAAAGGGACGAATAATCGGAAACCATCGCTCATCTCACGATTTCAAGCTTTCATTCGTTCACGTCGGTGGGCGGGCAAAGCGTTTTTGGAGTTTGCCTTGCGCTCAAAGTAGTAACTTCGGGCTCTTTTGAGGCTCTTCCTGGCTCGTTTTCATGCGTTCTTTTGACGTTAACGTTACAGAGTGTCCCTCCACTACCCATTCCTAGTTAAATTTCAAACACTTTTTCATCGTGAACACTGCCTTTAACTTTTCCGCCCTGAGACTCACAAAGAAACGAGGTTGAAAAATAGATGAACACTGGGGTTTGGGAGGGTGGTTTCTTGGATCTTAATTCGGTTTTTCCAGGCTCCGAACAAGGCGAAAGTCACCGAAACATCAGCCAAATAAAGAGGTTTTAACAATCTTGGTCTCGCTTCAACCACCGAATACCACAAGTGTCAATCAGATGAACACTGTATTTGAGGTGAACCTGAAAAAAGAGGCTTGCAAAATACAATTATGTACATGTACTTCTAAACGAGAAAATACCATGTATATGTACGTGCTCTGCGGTTGATAGGTGTCTAAAGAATTGTGGAGCAACTTTGTATGTACTTTTCCTCTTTCCTGTTTCCGAAGCAAACCGTTCAGGAAGAGGTTTCTTTCAAAAAAAAAAAAAGATCGTCGGCAAACTCAGCTTTGTCCCGATTGTCGCCTTTTGCAAGTCGAAACTAAGACTGAAAAGGCAATCCGGGGAAAACTGGCTGCACCGACAACGTTTCAAAAATATAAACTTTCTCCAATACCCACTTTATTATACCGACGATTTTCAACTCAACAATTTTCAACCCAGCAGGTCTATTTCACCGAAATCTCAGCTGCGGTCCCTCACAACAATGCCAGTAGCATTGGAAGGGCGGTAAAATAATATTTTATTGCGAAGCAGACACACGAGTTATTGACGAGCATTTAGGTCCTTAGCCGTATGGCCGGGGCATGGTGCGGGGTCAGCCCGGCAATGGTTAGAAGGGGGGGAGCGGGTTGCAACCGCTACCACTCTCTGCCCAATCGCGCTGTTCGACCCTGTCCCGAGCTTTCGCGACAGGTAAGGTATCAACCGTGTATTGGAATTAGAAACTATTTGTTCCACAGAGATGTGAGCAAACGAAGCAAGAACACCAGAATAGATGCCTGCTTATAAAAAGTAAGGAGACGGGAAATTTAAAACCTCGAGAAGCTCTACTTCAATCGACACGCGTCTCTATTCTGGCGGCACGATTTTGGTAGTTTCTACTGTGATTTGATCGCTATGTAATCAGCGGCTTTTTCACTGATAACTATGGGATGCCGCTGCGAAACACCAAATACGCGATATCCAGCGACTTGCCCTGTGCCAGAGTGCTGTTTTGCTAGATACGCGTCTATTTCCACCAGCGATGCGTTTAGATTGAAATAGCGCAGCGAGGGACGCCTTTAACGCCCCTTTTCGGGCGATTTCTGTAGCAAACAAGGGCCAGAACATCATTTAGGAGGAAAATCTCAAGATTGACATTGCGCTCGAACTCTGGCCTTAATGAAACTGTTAATGATTAAGGTCAGGGCTTTGTACAAAAATGGTAATTGTGCTATGCTCAAGAGTAGAGAGATATGGCCATAAAAAAAGGAAATCAATGAAACGTCAGAGAAAAAAACGCGCAGAAGCAAGTTAGGAGGATGCCCGCTGGCCCCCGATCAACGAAAATTTTATAAACGCTTTGATTGCCATCTTTTATTTGGGACAGGGGCTCTCTTCACACCGAGGGAGCAGTTGCCCAGCCTTTTGCGGCTCTAATTCCACAGGGGACCACTTCACTCGCGTTGAGTGGCGCGACGTTCCAAACTGCAAAAACAGGACAACTCATCCCTTGGTGTGTAGAGAGCCCCTGTCCCATTTATTTTACTGTGAAAGTAGTTAGTAGTCTCTAGAAGTATTGAGCAATCACTCCAAAGACATTGTTCATGATAATTTTCAATTCTTATATGAATTATTTTCTAAAAGAAATACTGGGTTCTCGTGTGGAGCTGTAATGACGGAAAAATTGGGAAAATTCGCACATTAAAAGCAGTACTCTCACTCCTCCTTTTTAATCCTAGAGGAACTGATGGTTGTAACAATAAAATTTTTCGCGGAGCTTCTTTTTGAATATCTCTACCCTCTGTTGCTTCATTCTTTCCTTTGGAACCTTAGGCACCCGTCATAGTCGGCCGATAGGTTGGTTTGATTCAAACACGTGATACCGCTTTATTCTCGCCGTCTTGTGATCCACTTCGTTATCCTCTCGGCCATCGCTGCTGATGGGCTCGAGTGAAAAGAAGAAAACAAATCATGCAATGGTCTCGGAAACTGCTCATATTTCAAGGATGGGCCAAAATCAAGGGGCTACTTAGCGGGTATTTTCAGTCCATTGGCTTTGACTAAGGAATTTAAGTAAGCTTAATAAGTTTTTCTCATTTTCTGAGTGCAGTTGAAGTGCTCCAGCCTAATCGATATACACACGGCGCTGTGTCACTAGGGACGGGAGAGGACGGCGTAGTCCGGACTTCGGCCGACTATGACGGAGCCTAATCGCTCCAGCCGCGAAGCGGCTGAAGACGTTTGCTTTTGCCCGGGCCTTGTGATCACTTAGAATTTTGTCGAGTAGTTAATAAAACCTGTTAAACTATTACTGTTTTGCACAATAAAGTCTTAAACTTGGTTTGACCCCATCATCCAAGGCAGAGCTCGACCCAACTCACTTTCGAGTTTTTTTCCCAAATCTTTCTCCTAGCCAAATGAAGATAGCTGGAAAAGCTTGAGTGAGGCGCAACGACAGGTCGGGAATTGCAAGGGTGGTGGTCGTAATGTATTTCCACCGCGAGAGAGGCCAGGAAACTGAGGTCCAATTCATCATTGCGTCAACCCTGGGTTTGTCGATTTGGGTTGGGTTTAGCGCGTGCAGAAACGCGCTAATCCTGGCGTTTAACCCAACCCAACTTCACAAACCCAGGGTTAATGCAATGGTGAATCCCGCCCCTGGGAATGGGCGCCGGACGTGATTGAACGAGCGGCGAGGAGCCAAGCGCGTTATTGGAAGGAACACGAGTTTTCCTCCGCCTCTATTGCGGTAGGAATAGACTAAAGCCTAGTTTTGACTGCAGGTGGTCGCTGCGGCCATGCGAGGGACAACTGTTCCTTTTTCATCGCGCGTAATGGAAAGCCGCTCCAATTGTGATCGCTTCGTGGCAAACGTCCTACATCGCTGGGTCGCGGCGGCGAAGTCCTATGTTTTACTGCTTCGCTGCTGGAGGAGCGATTCTCGATAGTCGCTGATCATCGCTCCATCGCTGCCATTATGGCAGCGATGGAGCGATTGCCAGCGAATTACACGTTTCGCCCAGTGAACGTTGACCCTTTCACATGACAATATCAGTGTTTTCGAGTCGAAACGCGTTATTTATGAATACCAGCCATTAATTTCACTGATTGATTGAATTTCTGCTATCATCCGTGGGCCTATGCACTATGAACAGAATCGCTGCCGCTGCTAAATCGCTGCAGCAGCGGGTGTGAAATCGCTGCGATGAAAAACAGCAGCGATGCAGTCAAAACTAGGCTTAAGACAATCACCCGATTTCCAAAAATCTATATTCCTTATTTCGAGAAATTTTTCTATTCAAACGTGTGTGCTGGTAGCTTCTTGTTTTCATAGGGCTTTCGACAACAGAGGGGCCAAAAGAATTATGCAACCTAAGAAGTTATGGGTGCTAAACCAATTCGGACGTCGAAATTTCCGACGTTTGTGTATCACACAAGACCTACCAAGATAGACCCGAAAAAAGAGAGTTGAATGCTCCGGGTCTTTTGAACGAGTTTTTCTCCGAAACTTGAATTTTTTTGTGTATTCTATTTGCTAAATGACACTACCTGGCAGGTCCACCTGCGCGAAATAGCAAAAAAGTTGAATTAGGTTGTGTTGGGCGTACGGTGCCTTTAACTAGCCACAACCACCCAGAACTCGTCCTACCGGATAACAAGTCCAAGCCAGAAAGTTCTTTCACTGAAATAAGACGTATTTCGCCGATTCATCGTGCTTTCATTAACCCTTGGCGGTCAAAGCAGAGTTTCCCAACTCCAAGTCGAGAACGAAAATTATCGGGAACACTGTCGTAACAAAGTAGAAGTCGGCGAAGCAACCGTTGATTGGGGGCAGGCGAGAATTCAGGAAATACCCGTTCTGATTTTGTTTCTGCAGCTTTTCACTCTTTTCCGATTTTGTAATGGCCAGATCGGCCTTACCATGAGGAGAACTCAACGACCGTTTTTATCGCGAACTCTGCCTTTAAGAACTGTCGATTGCTCTCAACAGTATTTTGGTTGGTCGGGAAATCGGATTATTATTTCTCTTTATTTCCTTGTTGCCGTACCGACAAAAAATTACTGGATGTGTGTATCTTTCTACAAAGCCTTTACAAAACATTCATCATGAAGCTAAAAGGGGCAACTTAAAGGCAGTGGTCACGATGAAAAACGTTATCGAAAAAACTACAAAAATCAGCTTAGATCAAAAACAGCTGAAAAACTATGAAGGTAGCGCGGTAAAAAACGGGCTAGAATTAGAGTTATTAAGACCCTAAAATTCCAGTTCGTGCACACGTGCACAGCGATGACGAAAAAGATCGCAGTCTCATGCCGAGCAGGGGTGTGCGGAAATTTCTGTTTTCTGATTTCTGTTTTCTGTTTTCTGGCCGTTTTGGCCTTTCTGTTTTCTGATTTCTGTTTTTTGGAAAATCTGCAAAAAACAGAAAAAATCAGAAAAAATGAACGAAATCCGGATCTGTGGAACAGCGCAGCTTATTTAGTCCTTTACGAGGTACTATTTGTATTCAATGTACGATTGCTGTTAAGGGCAGGGTTCGCGATATAAAAGTTAATTGCGGTATCTTTTTGAGAAGGTAGGCCTGGTCATCACAAAAGTGAAAATAAATGGAAAGTCGGAGAAAAAACGCTCAAAAACAAGCTATTGCTGGGTCTCAGCCCGCCCAAGATTTCTGCAATTGCTTGTTTTGTCGTCTTTTATTCTGCAGTTAAAGTAGCTGCTAGACATCGAGGGACTACTAACTTTTTTAGCGGCAAAATAGAAGGCGGAAAATATGCATTTATAAAAAACCTGTTAGTTGGGGGTGTGCGTACACCTACCATTTAGCCGTTCTTACTTGCTTTTGTGCGTTTTCCATGCAACTTGTCACTTATTTTTACTTTTGTGATGGCCAGACCTGCATTCTTATAAGGGAATTTCAACAATCGTTTTTACCGGTAACCCTGCTAACGCACTCGTAGGGTAATACTTTGGCACAATAGGGGTAGCATCCCAGGGAGGAGCACAAATTCAACTTCCCCTTGTCAGCAGCTGCTGCAGTTAGTTGTTCGCAGCAGCTGCTGCACACAGCGAGGGTCTGAACCCGATGTCTGTCCTAGGATGCAACCCTTATTTTGCTGACGTTCTACCATACGGGTGAGTTCTCTGAGAGTTTTGGCCGAGCAATAGCCGATAAATTACCACAAAATGCCTGATTTTCGCGCAATAGCCGAGAACAAGGTCGTGTTCAGAGAATAGCTGGTTGCCGCGAACTAGGCGTCAATTAATGGTCGTCGAGAAACAGCCGCGAAAGAATGCTCTCAAAGGGGAGTGTGAGACGCATTGTTGAGTCAGATTTGGATGTCAACACCGCCGTCGGTTAAACTACCCATGTTTTCTCGGTTATTCCTCGATTATTTCGCGAACAACATGGCCGCAGCCACCTAGCAGCCAAGGAATAATCAAGAAATACTCGAGAATCTGCTCGACAGTATCAGTTGTTGAGCCTATTTCTCGGCCAAGACTATCAGCGTGTCTTTAATGACCTTATATCCGTCATTGACGCGACATCGCTACTACCAATGCCTTATAGGTCATCTGTGCAGTTCCGCAGTAATTATACTTTAAGTATGGCAAAGGTATTCAGAGTTACATCCTCTCTTCACTTGAAAAAAGTTAAAATGCAATGAGTATTTTTTTCTGAAATTTTTCTGTTTTCTGATTTCTGTTTTCTGTTTTCTGGCCGTTTCGGCCTTTCTGTTTTCTGATTTCTGTTTTCTGACGAACTCGGTTTTCTGTTTTCTGAAAATTTTTTAAAAATTTCCGCACACCCCTGATGCCGAGCAGTCAAAAATCATCGACATTCAGAGGACGAAATAAATGCAAATTTAACGAATAAAAACAGTTAATTAATGAAAGCATCACTTCAATCACTGTTTTTGACTAGATGTGTACATAAATTCGAAGGTTCATTGATTGAAATTCAATTTCAAGCCAGCTGATGTTCTTGATATAAGAGGTCATCGATGCCTATGATGTGGGGTGGGCTCGTCCACCATCAAAAGACAAGAAAGTTCAGGTTTCAAATTTGGCCCAAAACAGTGTTTTTTTCGCGATTTTTTCTCATAGGTCCTACTACTCGAGACCCAGAGAAGGATTTGGAGAGAAAAAGACGTCATGCATCTTTGATCGCGACCACTGCCTTTAAAGGCATCGTTCGCGCTGAAAACCAAGAGCCCGGTACACCACACTGGTGAGCTTCGGCGCGTCGCAAACGTAGGGTAATGAGGTTGAAAGGGGTTAAAGATGAGAATCCGCTACCAGTTCTCACCAGTCATCTAGCAATCTTCCATAGAATGTTGATGTGACCGTCGAACAGCTTGAAAAACAGTTACGGCACAAGCCCTACATGCAGAAAAAACTTCGAAAATGACAGTGACGAGGCCTCCAAACGCACAAAAACTTCAAAAACTTCTAGAAAAGAGGTTCAAATTCATATTTACAATGTGTTTCGATTGACTTTTCTTTAGGAATGAAGGTTTTTTTATGAGCCTCTTCGACATTTTCGTTCACTAGAGAGGCCAAGGTACACAAAAACATGGAAAAATAGTGTACGGTTTTCTGCACGTACGATGCCTTTGAGAACTTCATCACAATTTGAAGGATGCCACCAATCCTAATCACCCGAAACCTAATAGATGTGACAATCTCCATGTCAAGCATAAACCTCTGAGTTGATTTAATGGTGATGGATGAATTAAAACACTTTCTTGACTTTCTTGGATTGCCGGTATGTAGAAGAAGACGCACTGCCGGACAAGCGCGCTTGAGACTCCAAACTATAGTCAACGTTTTGGAAAGATCATCGTGAATAAGTCTTTAATATTTTGTAGAAATAGGGTAAGAGGTACACACAGGTTGCATTATTCTGAGAAAGTAGAGGTTTGCGAGAAAATCCTCTCATTCTCAGTAGAACGTACACAGAGAGGAAACAAGGGTGAATGAAAAAGAGGACCCGCGAGGGACTTATCATAATTGTGCGAACAAGAAATCATATTGAGAGCGCGTGCCGTCGTGTTCGAATTGAATTTTATTTCGGCGGACCCGATAGACAACAAATCCACGTCGGGAATAGAAGCGGCAGCAGGACTAGAACGACTGGTGTGAATCGCATCACTAGGGCAAGTTGTAGACGGAAATCTGGATGTTCCAGTTCTGAAATGGTCGGAGTCTAAACAAACTCAAAACAAATTCAGTACTTTTGAAGAGATTGATGCCTCACTTCGAAAAAAGGAGAGGTTAGTGCAAAGAGTGTATACGTAAGTTCCTAGTGAGTCGAACTTTTCATCGAGAAAAGCATTCGCAATTCCGAATGATTTGAATAATCGAAAAAAAACTACTAGTTTTCTGGATGACTCAAATATTTGGACAGATTCAAATTTAGATTTGTCGAAAATTCGTAGGACTCAATAATCAATATCCTAATAAATAAAGTAGATTGCTGGCTTCCTACACGAAGAAGGGTTCGTCGGACTTCTTTATTTTGATGGATCGCGAAATAACGGCATCGTTCGCGCTGGAAACCACTTTCCAAATTCCAAGCTCAATTTTATGAATGAGCTCGGTAGATCACACCGGTAAACTTCGGGTTGTCAATAACGTAGAGTTATGAGGTTGGAATGGGTTAGAGATGAGGATCCGCCACCAGCTCACCAGTCATCTAGCACTTTTTTCATGGAATGTTGATGCGACCGTCAAGCAACATGAAAAATAAGCTCCACATGCAGGACAACTTTGAACATTACAGGTACGAGGTCTCCAAAATGTAGAAAAACCTCAAAAACGATTTTGGCGCGGAAATAAAATTCAATTTAATAGTGTGTTCAGACTGACTTTCCTTTACAAATGAAGGTCTTTCTTGAGCCTTTGCGAGATTTTTCTTCACTATAGAGGCCAAGTTACACAAAAAAAATGAAAAAAAAAACAGTGTACGGTTTTCTGCGCGTACGATGCCTTTAAAAAAGTTGAAAGCCGTGGGGTCCACGCGATAGCGTACTATCAAATAGCTTGCCCATGTGACTCATATCCGATTTAGGAGATGACATCTTTGAGAGTTATTTGATGTCTATCACAAGCCAGATATGATAAGTTGCCCAGAAGCATTTGATATATGATGCTTTCCTGAAACTTCTCCAGAAAGCTGAATTAGAAATGCGGAAGTCCTTAACCTCTAGATAAAGGCCTATGGAAAAGCAAAACATTTTTTTGCAGATCTGCTGCCTTCATCAGGAAACGAATGTGAACCCACGTTTTTGCTCAATGTTTTGCAACCTGTTTATCATGACGGATGAAAACAGTCGAAAATAGGAGGCTTTGAAGCTATGAGAACCGGAAGTAAAGTACATTTTGTCGCGGAATTCGAATGGTATACCCTCAGAAAACATCGCCTCAGAGACGGCAGGAATGTGATAGATTATTCATTACTACATGCAAATCCTCCATACTTTTCGTCGAACATCAAGAGGGAAGGCGTCTAGAAACACTTTTCCTGGAAAACTGGGTCCGGGCGAAATTTGAATTTTCAGTCTTACCCGGTAGGTCAATGTGCCACAAATAACAATGACACCACGTGAACGTACGAAAAACGTAGAAAGAAGAGGCGATTATTTTTATGTATTATTAAATCCATTTTTTAAGCGTAAAGAGCAGGTGACTTCGTTTTCATCATCATGTTAGTCAAGAATGTACTGATAACTGGAAGTGTAAAGTGTAAGCTTTCAAGTACACTGCGCTAATTGCACTCCTCTTCCGCCCTAGGATAACCACAATTCATCACTCGTGGTAAAAAGAGCAGATGCTCCTGCTATGCCATGAAAAACCCTGCGTTAGAAAGGTTGGGTCTGTGTAAAAAAATGATATGAAAATTTTTAAGATACCGATGAAAAGCGAAAAACAAAAAAAAAAAAGAAAACGTTCTTGTAAATACATCTCCTTGTCGTAGTCATACTTTTTTCAGGACAACATCAAAAACTGGGTTTTTTACAGAACGTTCCCTTATTCGTCATAGATTTTTTTCAACAAAATTCTATGATCCCTTGAATCACAAATGAAAACGATGGATGAGGAACGAGCAGAAAATGGGCGTCACGTGCGTCCTCTACATCTTGTTCGAAGACGAGGCTATGTTTGTTTCCAGAGAATGGGTCCCAAAAAGAACAAGCAGAGCAGAAGACGAACACTCAACCTTACCAGAATGCCGTTGCACTAATAATAGGAAAGTCGTGCTCACACTGAGGCTAAACCATGTCTGAATGAGACTGTTCCCGCATGCGTGGGGCTACCGTATCCCCACCAGGGGTGTGCGGCAAAGGAATTTAAAAATTCGGCAAACGGCAACGGCAATTGCAAACCCCAAAAATGACCGGCAAACGGCAAGACGGCAAACGGTAAAATCTGTGTTGTGCGACAATACACCAACACTTGCTTAGTCATGTCGTATTCCATTCTATATCTGCCAGTTACTATGTGCCTGGCGTTTCAATAGCCTCTAAAGAAGAAAAATACCATGCATCAAAAGTTACTTGAAGTCTCGGAGTCACTATCAAGGTCAACAAGGTTGTGAGCTTTGGATAATTCTATTAATTCTTCCCCACTAATTGAAGCTCCCGTTGAAATCAATGCTATAGATCCAAAAGATGGGCGTCTTTTCGAGCAGTGCAAGGTGTGATAGACCTTCAAATGATTCTTTCTGAATTAGGCTCGCGGCCAGCGCGATCCAGCCTAGTCGATTCGGGGACGATCAGAAAATCGTAAGCAAGCTTGGTGCGATGGGTTTGCGAGCCAATCCAAAGACTGTGGCCGATACCGGTACGACATTCAGGTGAGAATACGCAATGATTGTTCCATTGATGGCGACTGACAATCCACACCGCGATCAGCAGCGCGCGGCTTAGGTTATGACCGGAGTCACTCACAATTTTGTTAGTAGCAAGTAGTAGGCTCAAGTTTCTCAATTTCGCTCACTTCAAACTACGTATGAATGCTTTGCCTTGTGATGCTACAGGAGTGGAGTAAAACTAGTCTAGTTGAATGCAGTGCTCACGATAGAAACAGCCTTCGAATCTCCACCGGAAATATAGAGCTTCGAGGGGCATGCTGATCGAAAACACAGATTGAGAGGCACCTAAAGACTGTTCGACTGGTACATGCGACGGATGGCCGCTGTGCTCACATCGTCACTGGAGCTCCGCGTGCAGTACGTTTAGTCAACCGGACTGCTCTTGGGCGCGTCCCTTTCTGTGTGTATTCGGCCTACAAGCCGGCATGAGGCCAACTACAACAACAATGTCGGCTAGAAACAAGCAATAATTTGCCCTATGAGGTCCCAAAAATTGCATGTGATGTGCCCGCCCCACCCACTTTCCCTGCGGCGACCGAGGAGGTGGGTGGGGCGAGCACACCACATTCAAGTTTCAGGGCCGTTTAATTTTATTGGTTGTTCGTTTCAAGTTGGTTTTCGACACTATTGTTGCAATGGGCCTCAGACCCTTCGATTTCTGGCGTAAAGTTGAATGCGGTTTTAATCATTGCCTTGAAGAATTTTTCATTTTCTCATCTTCATAGCATTTCTTAACAAACTCAGCTCTGCCACAGAGTAAACCCTACATTCCAGCTAATGATCTCGGAGCCGATATAATTATTGAACACTGCTTTTGCTGACCGCTGTGAAGATTGCTCAATTTTAAAAAAGCCGGACAAAGAATTTGCAGAATTGATCAACTTCCTGTCCCAATTATTACCATCAGCCCACCAACCGTAGATAAGCGGACCGATTTACATGAGTTCTGAACTGGTTCATATGTCTAAAGAAAACTGCTTTCACGCTAAAACTTTGACATCACTTGGTTGTAGTATTCGGTATGTTTCTGAAAGTTTTTTAAATTATGGCATTTTGAGGGATTAAGAATTTGATGATTAAAAAACACGTTCGGAGGCAACCTAGAACTCGAAGGAACTCCTCTGATTACCCAGTGAATATGTTTTCGCCAGTTACAGATTGAATGGGTACAATTATACATTACATGGGATGGAAACACCTAAATAAATTATTTGCAGCAGCTTCAAATCGCTGACCGAAACAGAAGCTGCGGTAAGGGCAAATCCTGTTGCTTAAACGTATTTTTGCCGAAATTTTGCCGTTTTAGACGAAAATTTCGGCAAACGGCAACGGCAACGGCAAACCCCAAAAATGGCCGGCAAACGGCAAACGGCAATCGGCAAACGGCAATCGGCAAACGGCAATTGCCGCACACCCATGATCCCCACCGTTACATATCGTAATACAAGGAAAATCCATAAGCGGACCACAGATTCGTGTTAACAGCCCAAATAACCCCTACACAAAAGTTTTAAGGCGATGTTACCATTGCATTCTCGAGATCGTCAAGAGTTTGTCCAGCGAAATTACCCCCATTTCAAGCTTCGCACCAAATCAGGCGGAATTTTCTGAATATAAAAACAATTAGACCTCAGATTCGTAATCAGCACCCGAAGCAACCCCTAGAAAAAATTTTAAGCACAATTCGAGGCAATTTTTTTTGAACGCCCTTAAAATTGCCATTCGTGTACCCCTTTTCTCTTCACAGAGCTATGAAAATGCCCACTTTTGTATTTCTCCTGTAAATCTCTGAGACATTTAGGGGATTTAAAAAACGGAACAACAATGCTGAGTCCTATACGTACAACTATTAAACGTAAAAACCTTCGGCGAAGGGACAGGACGCCCTAGTTAGTGATATCGCCGAGATTCAATGAATCGAAATCTGAAAAGCCTAGAAATCTCGTGGAATCCGATTTCAAATTCGCTTTCAGCACGTCCGATATATTTCCATTGTTCAAACTCCGAAATACGTTTATTCAAATTTATTATGATTTTTTAAGAGCTTTCGCGGCTTATTCTGTCGCTGGGCACAGAGGGACTGCGGACCATTAAAAACACTTCAAGTTCTGATTTGGTGGGCCTTCGACCCTGCTCTACCGACTGCGCCAATAAAAATCATATTTAAAAAAAAAGAGAAATTCTAGAATTTTTCTGTCCAACCGTCATCTCGATCCTCACGGGAACGGTCTCGTAAGCAGCTTAAAAAGCAGAAGCATTTCCAATTTCGCAAATTCTATTAGGGAAAACCTGCATCATATATGTAAGTGGGCGTCAATTCAGTCTTGGAATGCCTGGGGAAACACTAAGAGAGTGTTTAGTTCCGAAATTTCAAAGTGATGAGGTCATCTTGCTATATTACTCTACCACGTAGGTCTCTCTGTGCAGAACTGTTGAAGATTATGTATGGTATATACGTTTTTTTGGGCGAATGCCGCCTTCGAAGCAAGATTCGTTAATAGATTTCTGCTATGCTGCTCTCCGCTTTGGGGCGTCCTCGATATATGAGGTCATAATAATGTTGACACAGTCTCATCCTTTAATGATCCCTTACAGAGCAGGCTGTTTGCGAAAAGGGCATTACTTAAATTCTTACTTAAATAGTGGATTTAGCCAGCTTATTGGCAAGGCAACCATTTGAGATCATATTTCGTTTCTGTCCTTCGAAGTTGTAATGGAGATCCTCGTTGATTTGATGAAAATCTCTCAGAAAGGTGGGAAAACACTCAATAAGAGGGGGAGAATTAGGTGGTCTCAGGCCAGGCATATGCTTTCGGCCTAAATTCCTTCCAGACCCAACGTGACAACACTGTGATATGCCCTCGTCGCAGTTGTTCAGTGCATGTTTTTCGCTAGAAAATCTGTAATTACTGGCCTTAATTCAATTTCTGAGAGCATTGTTCTATTCAGAACGGGCTTTCTAACTGCCGTTTTACCCAAAAATAACACAACATTGGGGTAATCACTGGATTGGATTAGAGGAGTTGAACCTTCTTCCAGACTCACTCCATAAAAGAAATGAAATCGGTAGACCTTAGTCTGCTTAGAAAACTGACCAAGCGGAACTAGCGATCTCGAATATGGTAGAGAATAGCTTGGCTTCAGTCAGTGATCAAAAACCTTAACCCTCGTAGCGTGCACTAATCTAGCGAAACACCGGAGATCAAGGGGAATGTCTCAACTGCTCCATAAAGACATCGGAGAGCTGGAGGGTGTTGACAACGTCATGAGATTTTTTGTGTCTGACACGGCTTCCTTGAGGGATGTTGATCAACAGAATAGACACCTTACAAGTGAAAATCGAAAAAAAAGATTACTCATATGCTTTTTTTCTCACCCTTGTAACAAAATCTGTTCAGTTCAATACCGGTCCCATCACTTGCGTTTCGGGCGAAAAAATGAGAAACCGGTTTTCTTTGTCCTCTTTCTATTACCTTGTTCGAAAAGGTCCATTTGGAAATTGAAAATTATTCGGAATTACCAGGTTGTTCAATAAGGTTTGTCGTTCGATAAGAAAGGGCGTTGTTACTAGACCAAAATTTTTTGTTTTGTTGGTACACTCTTCATATGAACGTATGTGAAGTTTCATTCCGATTCGTCGATTCATTCTTTGTTTACAAGCCATTTAGTGTCGCCGTGTCACAGCAATGGAAAAAAATTGAGTGCCGAGCAGTGATAAACTTCTTATTTTTGGAATGTGTAGCGCCAAACGAAATTCACGTACAAATGTGAAAGGTGTATGATGATTGTTCACCTACAATTACAACAGTAGAAAGATGGGTTGCTGAATTTAAACGTGGTCGTACAAGCCTTGAAGACGATCCACGTGAAGGACGTCCAAAAGGCGCATCAACACCAGAAATCATAGCCAAAATACAGGATATGGTTTTGGAAGATCGTCGATTGACTGAGAGGGATTTAGTAGAGGCTCTACACATCTCATTAGGCAGTGTGAGCCATTTTTTAAGTGAAATTTTTGGTTTTAGAAAGCTGTGTGCACCATGGGTGCAGCATTCGCTAACAGTGGAACAAAAACACATTCGAATGCGACTTTGTCAGCAACAATTGGAGCCTATTAAAAAGGATAAAGTGGATTTTGTGCGTCGATTCATCACTACTCAGACGAAAAGTGCTTTGCAACCCCGTTAACACCCTATAAGACGTCGTAATTCACATCATTCGAGGCGCGAGCGGCGCGCGCGACGCCTCGGCCTCCGTTTGCCCTACGCTCTCTCATTGTCTCTAACTTTCGCTCCGCACCAGCACGCGTAGGAACCAAGTGAATTCCGCCATTTTATAGCCTGTAGGTGTATTCGGTCCAACGATGGGTCGGCGGCCGCTGGTTTCCCGAGTCGGTGGGCGTGGCCTTGTTTCGGCCACGGCGGTAGGCACAAATCCGACGCCAAAGGAAATGTGTGTTGCGAAGGTGCACGGGACAGTAAATTACACGCGAACTTTCCGCGTCGCTCCTCTTTCACGAGTATCGCTTCTGTCCTTCGACCTTTGTTTCTTTATATTTCTCCTTCAAAATTATTTTCGTAACTTTGTAGTCTAGTATTCTAAGTAGATTTTATTGTTAGCTGTTTTTCTTCGCGTTTTTCTTTGTTTATCGACGTAATTGTAATGCATAAATAATTTTTCTAGGAGTCTGTCCTCCATTATCTCATCAATCTGCGATAGTTGTGTGTGTTTCCTGTGTCAGACGTATTTGTAGTGTTTATTTAACACTGTCTTTGATTTGATTCTTAACAGGCTCTTTTCTTCAGACTGAGTATCAGCGCCGTTTTTTTCGACGTCTTGCACAATATAAGACCTTCCGCTATTTCCAACAAATTGAGTTCGTCTTTTGAAATTCTTTACTCGCGCATTACTGAATTCTTTTTAGAACTTACCATCATTTTAGCATCTTCGCTGTATTTATTGGGATCGTCAAAGAAACCGTCTCGAATGTTGGAGGCAGACCTTGTGATCTGCGTATTTTCTATAGATTCGCCCAATCGCTTGAATTCGATTGTTACTGCTCGACACTCACACGGTGTATTTTTTCGTTAGATGACTGACTTGAAGATTTTGTTCTTCCATCTTTGGTATTCTCTCCGCACCAAGATATCAATCTTCCTCTATGTCATGCAGCCTATTTTTCTTCTTTTAGATTTTGACTCTGAGTGATGTGGTTTCCTATTATCAGCAGTTTCATGTGTTACTATTTATTTACGTTTTCCACTGTAGGTCTTTTGGAGATTTACCCCTGGTGAAATTATTCAGCCTGTTGGAAATGAATGAAGTAAGCTCGGATGCAACGCTCACGACTAGAAAACTTACGGTATTTCTGATGAAAACTGATGAGTGCTTTGTCATTGAAACTAAATGGAAAAGAAGTTCATCGTGAACGCTGCTCTAGAGATAGCTTCATATGTAAAAATTATTAGTGTTCTCTGCGGTGTGTGCAAATGGATTCTTTTAAGCTGCATCGGCATGTTGTTTTCCTTTTCATACTGTGCTTATCTGGGCCGAAATCCGGGCCGCAATTGCGTCCCGACACGCTTTGCGGCCGCACGCTCCCGAGTCAGAAGAGCTTCCAGCGCCCCAGCCGCCGATCTGCTGACTCTAGGTGGGCTTTGGAAGCGGGAAACTAAGAAAAATTGGAGAAAATTGTGTAAAAAAAGCCACATCGAGTCGGCTTTGACGCTGGAAACTCGACTGACCTGAGCGCGTGCGGCTGCAAAGCGTGTCGAGACGGAATTGCGGACCGGAAGTTGGCCCCGATAAGCACAGTACTTGGCACTACTTGGAATAGTGTACAGCTCGAATTACATTGTATGCGTAAGATATCATTTATGCCAGAAATATTGCCCTAATAAATTTATATTTCCCGGTATTTGTGCAGTTATACAGCACTTCCGCAAAACACCTGTTAGGTAGCAATTTTGGGTTGGAATTTTTGCCCCCCTTTGGTGCCAACTCTGTGGGGAAAATGGAAGACGATTTCAGTGTGAATGCAGGACGTTTTTCGATTTCCACTGGGGTTTAAAACATGGAGTGTGGACTAAACTTCAACCTAAAATGGCTAACCGGCAGACGTTCTACGAGGGTGACCTAGGTTTCATCGCAAAGCAGCACTGATCAAGGAATGGATCGCTGGTATATTCAGGGGTCACCTTTGATTGGGAGGGCCGCCCTGTATGCACGATAACGTCATTTGCGCATCTCTTCACGGGGTCATGGCGGTTACCGCGTAGGTGACGATGCCGTTGTGACTGCGGGTTTTCCCCACCGGGGTGCTTAACGCAATGACTACCAAAAATTGAGTTACAAGGGAAGTGTTTAGAGTGGTAAACGCATCTGCGAAAACGACCAGTATCGTTAGTACCTCTTCTGACTCAATTGTAAAAATGCGCAGTATCCCGCCCCGAGCTGCAGGTTCGAACAAGTTATGAGCATTTTTCAAGCCTCGCGAAACGGAAATACGAAATAAAAATAAAATAGAAATACCCATCAGGCATTTTTTTGCGAGTTTCAAAAAATTTTCTCGGATTCAGCCCAAAACTTGTAGGTAGGGGTAATCTAGGGTGGTGAACACGAATCTGGAGTCCATTTGTCAAAGTTTCGAGGTTTACTGTAGGCTACGGTAGGAAACATGTCATTTAGGGGACAAAAACCAGCTTAGTATTTCGAAAATAGACAAACGGCCGTTAAATTCGTATTCTCTACCCCGAATAACCTCCGTATACAATTTTTGAGTAAAATCGGAGATTTTGACCAAACTACCGTATACCCACCGTAATCTACCGTAATTAGCAGACAATCGATAAACAGACTCCAGATTCGTGTTCAGCATTCAAAATAACCCCCAGAGGCACAATTTCAGCAATATCTACCGTAGCACTCCGAAAATCTCGAAAGTGGTGTTTTTCCCTCGAAATTTTCCCCGGTTGGGAAGCTTTGAACGAAATTAGCCGAAAACTTTGGAAAATCGACTAAAAAATTACAGATTCGTAATTAGCGCCAAACCTCCCTGGGAGAATTTCAAGTCAAATCTGGAACATTTTTCTGAAACGCTTCCAGAGCGCTCTAATCGGTATAAATATTCGCCCTACCGAAAATCCGTACATCGTTATTAATATTCGCCCTACCAAAAATCCGTACAAGTCCAAAATGCTGTCAGTCTGGACAAAGTATGGAAAATGCGCCAGCACCCAAATTTTGCTCGGGGTGGTAGTTTTTGGCGCTGAACACATTTATGTGGTCCGTTTCCGAATTTTCGAAAGATTAGTGCCCTTTTTGGAGGGCACAAAAAGCACAAAAAACGACTTTTTAAGCTTGTAACTTCTTGTAACCTGCGGCTCGAGGCTGGATACTGCGCAGTTTTACTATTGAGCCACTAATGATACTAACGATACCAGTCCTTTTGGTAGATGCGTTTACCACTCTAAACACTTCCTTCGTCAGTACGGATGAGACACAGGTCTATCACCATGATCCTGAATCAAAACAAGAGGCTAAAGAGTGGTGTGAACCTGGTTGTTCGGTTTCGAAACGAGTTCGTGTCCGGAAATCGGCCAAGAAGATCATCAGTTTTTTGGGATGCGAAAGGAATTTGTTTGTGGATTACTTGCAAACTGGTAAAACAATTAATGCTGAATATTAATGCAACCTTTTGGCCCAGTTGAAGGAAAAAAATTCGTGAAAAAAAGACCCGGTTTGTAGAAAAAATCCTTTTTCATCAGGACAATGCACCGTGTCACAGGAGCATTTTGACAATGGCTACAATCCATGAACTAAAGTTCGAATTGTTGGAGCATCGACCGTTTTCATCAGATTTGGCCTCAGCGGCTTCCATTTGTTTCTAGAACTCAAAAAAATTATGAGTGGCAAGCGGTTTTTGATCAAATGAAGAGGTCACAACGGCTGTTGAAGCTTATTTTGCACCCCTTCCGGATTCTCACTTCAGAGATGGGATCCACAGATTGGAGGATCGTTGGAGCAAAGGTCTTAATGTTCAGGGGGATTATACTGAATAGTATAGTGTATTTTGAACCATTATATTGTGTTTTTCTTCTCGAACGACAAAACTTATACAACAACTCGGTACTCTGGGGCGGTGGACTGTACCTAGTATAATAGTTGGCCATTTGCCATGGTAATAGGGAACTCCTGATGCAGATTTCAAATGCTTCTTCAAGAGTATCAAACGCGCAAAAATCGAGTGTAATTTTTTCCATGTTTTTTGTGTAATTTGGCCTCTATATAGAAGAAAAATGTTGGAAGGGCCAATGAAAAACCTTCGTTTGTAAAGGAAAGTAGACCTGAACTTACTATAAAATTGAATTCAGATTTTGGGGCGAAATCATTTTTGAAGCTTTTCTGCATTTGGAGACCTCGTGACTGTCAATTTAGAAGCTTTTTCTGAATGTGGAGATCGTTCCGATTTTCATGTATCTTTGGAAAACAGGTAGATGACTGGTGAGAGCTGGGGGGATTCTCATTTTTAACCGCTTCCAACCTCATACCCTTACATACGTTTTTGACGCGCCGAAGTTTACCGATCTGGTCAACCGGGCTCATTCATGAAATTGAGCTTGAAAATGGAAAGTGGTTTTCAACGCGAACGATGCCTTTGAATTCCCCAATGGACCGTTCTGAACTTAGTTATAGCAGACAGGCACTGAAAATTTTTTTCACATCTTTCTGCCCAGGTCACAAAGATGTGTTTGCGATTGCATCCATAAATTTTTCGAGGAGATCACGGCTGCGCTCAGCAAACCGGGTTCGTTCCATATTTGAAAGGTTAATCGTGAAGAAATAACGGCAAGACACTTATGTAGACAGTCACAAAGAATCGTGAAATCCTAATTTGAGGAGCTGGTATTTGTAGGGTCTTTTAACTTGTCCCACGACCAACACTTGCAGCTTATTCGCGGTCTAAGGCCTCTTTCAGAGTTCGATCGCTGTGCGACGCGACCGAATGAAAACCCTGCGTATCGATCTGGTCGCGTCGCACGATCAGGTCCCAGGCCTTTCAGACAAGATCGCGGGAAAGTCGCCCAATCGCGCGATCGGGCGACTGGCATTGCCAGATCGCATCGTCGTGCACTGCACGGCGACGCGACCGATCGCGTCGACCGCATCATGTGGCCTCGTTGAAACTCCTCTATTTTTTCCATATGTTGCAGTTTTTTCAATAGTTCTGCTCTTTCAGGTAGCTTACCTTAATTCTCCAAGGCCGAGGTGGTGATTCGCATCGCGGAAAATTTTCTATTACTTTGAATTAATTTTTTAACTAATTCTCTGTTTCATTTGGTGAAATTCAAAGGAATTGTTTTCGCTTCACCTGTCTATGTTATTCCCCCTCCGCATTTCTGAAATGCTGCTCCTTCTGAAAAAACTTCAATAATTATTTGTAATAGTTAAGCGTCCATGGGCGGTGTTGGACCCATTTTGAGGGTGAATTTTTTTTTTCGCTGTGTCCTTTTTTTCAATCCTCTCATCTTGTGAACTGCCAAACATATGAGTTTGCCAACTATTAATCTCAGAATGCACGACACAGACTATGAGGTTTTCAAATGAAAAGAAGGAAAAAAAAAACAAAAAAAAAATCCTCATCGAAGACATTCAACACCACCCACGGCTAGTAAACTCTCATAAATAAATGCTCACGAAATTATTCTTACATAGATGAATACAACAAGTGAGCACAACTGCAGTTAGATGCGTTCATTTGCTGTATTGATCTGTGCTGGTTAGGCGTCGGTTAGGATGTGTACTTAAAAGTGCGTGGTCGCCAATTTTCGCGATTGGGCATTCATGCTCTCAGAGCCTGCGATTTCCACGGCGACGCTACGGTCGATCGCGTCGCGTTGCACAGCGATCGAACCCTGAAAGAGGCCTGACGAAGCACCCATGCTTTGTGACTCCATCTTTCCCGGACCCAGGGCTTTTCGCAGACAAATCATATTTTCAAATGTGAGCTTCACGGAGTTTTCGGCAAAAATTTGTCTTGGGAGTTTTACATTATCGCTCGTAGAATTTGATCAGAAGACCCGCGGGTCGCGTTATTAGCGTCATTTTTTTCATAACTCTCTTCAGATACTTTTTTCGAGTCTGGAAAATTATATAAGATCACGGTAAGAGGGCTATCCAGCGGCATTAAGATTTTTAGAGTTTAAGTTTAAAAGAAGAAATTGGGGTGAATTTTTAGTGTGCCATGCGTTATAAAGTACAGTACATATTCAGCTGCACACAGCGCACATTGCGTACATTTTTGTTCAAATTTGAACCCTGGCAAGCACAACATCAATGGATAGCCATCCTCACATGGATTATAAAACAACTTTATTGACCTTGAAAACTCCATTTTTTTCGGAGGTGATTAAAGGACAATGAAACCGCGTGCCCGCGCTTTCTGACCAAATCCTACGAGCTGTAGCTTAGGAGTATGACAGTACGTAACATTCCGTGCTTGAAATCTCCCTATACGCCTCTGGGGACTTTAAGAGAAGGACGTATTCATAGCCTTGCTAAAAGGTACATTTTCTCTGCTCCGGAATAAAAGATATTTCCGTTTATCGCGTGCATCTGCGCCCGTGAGCTGCGTCTCCTTCACCCCACACTGTTTCGATGTCTCTCTACTGGCTCCGCACAGGCGCGCAAGGAACAACGTAAATTTAGCTCCCAATAGAAGATAAGAGCACCCACCAAGAATTTTTTGTGGTGTTCAAGAAAATTGCCGGATCCGGCTCAATATTTCTATAGAGGTTATTCAGGGTGCTGATCACGAATCTGGACTCCGCTTGTCGCTTATCTGATGGCTATTGTACAATACCGCTGCTGTCGAAGGGAAAAAATGGGCGAAATCGCCAAAGTGGGCAACTAAAGCGTCTTTCGATCACAACTGGCCTCAAAGTCCTCCGTTTTCACTTTCGAAAAGACCAAAACGTTCACCGTGCCACAATCTATCCAACTGTGTGAGATAAAATTGGAATTCACTCATGAAAACGCTTTTTGAAGATGGAAATAGTCATGAATTTGATAATGTTATCACCAGATAACGAGCCCATTCAATGAAAAACAACATTACGCGATCTCTAGCAGTGCCAAAATGAAAATGCATTTCGCCTTGGAGACTAATGTTCCTCCCGAATTTCGCAAGACATTTTTGCACGATTGGCTAAATTACGACGTGCTGTACATTTCGGCGTTTTCAAAAATGACAACGGAATTTTTTGAGGCGAGTTGTGGTCGGAAGACGTTTTAGTTGCCCATTTTGGCGATTTCGCCCATTTTTTCCCTCCGATAGCAGCGATATTGTAGGGTACTGCCTTCTGAATGGTGTAGCCTACATATCTCGAAAATGAGATTCAATTTCGTGTTCGGCACATCGAATAACACCTGCGAAAAAAAATTTGAGATAAATCTGAGGTTCTGACCAAAAGTACCGTATACCCACCGTAACACAGCCTAATCCAAAAAAAATTAATAAAGGGTCTACGAATATGAATTTAGTACAAACAGTACCAATTAAGCTAGGAAGAGGCGTTCTTATGGGATTCTATCGTAGCGTTTCGGATCTCGCCAAAAATCGTGTTTGGGCAGCAGAATTTTAACGATTGGGTGCTTACGAACAAATCTTTAGAAATCCTGCGAAAAAAAATCAACAAATGGACCTCAGATTCGTAATCAGCACCCACAAAGATCCATAGAAAAAAGCTGTGAGCCGAATTCGTGGGCCGCCTGGGCGGACAGTCCTATTCGGACAAACTTTATATAGGACTTTTCGCTTTGGAAACTGTGAAGAATGCCCTTGTCTGGAAATTTTCCGAGGCACACACGGAAATTTCGGGAACGGAATATTCATGTACTGTGGACCCCTAGTACATACATAGGTGTCTTCGTTACCATTCATAATGATGTTACACCCGAATTCCATTGAGTGAGAAAGCGGGAGAGGGGCAGATATGTATAGTGTGGGGACGTCCGAACAGACAACGCACATATGATTTCTTCTTAAAAAATAAATAGTGCACATCTTGGTTCCGTCACGCTACACAAAAGATATACATACATGACGTAGGTAAATAAATAGAAGTAAGAAGGCATTTGGGGTGAACACCTCACCCACGAAGATCTCAAATCAAACTGAACACGTGATCGAGGAATGATTCGAACGTCAGCTATTCTCTGCCTGCGTTGATCTTTACACTTAACTGATACTCATGTTTACCGCCATAGGCCACCTGCGATGGCCGGAACGCTTGGAAGATACCTTTGCATAACACACTTTTACAAAGGAAGGCCACTTTGAGAGGAATTATTTGGGGCTCCGAGCAGGACCCTTTTGTTCCAGTTTTAGGTAAGGTTAAAATAGGTCACAGGAAAAATTAAGATAGGTCATAGTAACACTTAACTAGGGTAGCCCACCATTGAAAGCCTAAAACCCCGCTCAGAAAAAGAAGTGCAGCCAAATTCGAACTTTTTGTCAAAAACTGATCCTAAAAAGTTGTATTTGGTTCCTTTCTGCAAGCAACCTTCCCTTGTAAGCACATCGATGTACTCAACACCCAGGACTTGGCTTTTTAGTGGCTTGCCATTGGTCACCTACTCTCTCTGAGAAATTTCACAAATATGGCATATCTCAGGATTCTTCAACGCTCGGCTCCCAAAGGACCCATAAAAACTAAATATTGAAAAATCAAATTATAGGAGAGCTTATGTTTACATACATACATGGCTGTTCATGGACATCTGTAGACAATTATTTGAAACTCAAAACTATGTATGTAATGTTGTGCACAAATAGTTGGACGGGCGAAAAGCATCTGGATGAATATATGGCACTTGCTCCACCTATGTAGACATCGTTGGAGGAAAAATATGGCGGCTATTTCCAAAGTTCGTGTAGTGATGTTCAAATCCTACCTCTCGCAATCTCCTAAACCCATCTGTCTGCTGGCCTGTCTGCCAACCGCTTTCACCAAAAATCACTAGCTCATTTGCTAAAAAAGTTCAACATAGTATGTGGAGGCTCTGCCCAGTAATTTTGGCGACTGAAGCTTTCATGCATTTGCATTGAATTGTAAACTGGTTTTAGTAGAATGGCTAAAATGGTGATTATTCAATTTTTCCAAGGGAGTTTTCACTCTGGAAAAAGCCTTGCTTTTTCTCAACAATGTGAGACTTGGGTCTCTCTAAGCAACTCAAAGGCTTGAAATAAATGGACGTCATCGAACCTTATTCCTGCGTTCGTCACAGGCTGTCGATGCTACTTTTCTACTCTTAAGGGCCCAGTTCAACCTCAGAATAGTTTTTCTGTTTTCCTACCTATCTTGAAAACGGTCCTACGCTGATTCCAATGGTGTCTCTGAAATCGTACGAAACCCACTATGAACGGAGTTATGGCTACTCAAAAATTGAGCTGTGGAAGCATGGTGGACGAGTTGTCCGAGGCTTGTAACTTCCTTCGATGTATGCGAGCCGACTTGAGCAAAGGGAGAAGTTGGGCATGAAGGGAAGAACGGTGCTATCGGTCGGATATCATCGCTTATCTCGCCACTGTTGAGTTCGAAAGATCGTAAAAGGGGCGTGGCAAAGTGGCTTCCGGGTGTGGGCGCCTCAGGGTGGCTTTCTCCCATATCTCGCTTATTCGGAAGAAGTGAGAGCTCGTACTTGGCAGGTGCTATATAGGGTGGGTCTACTTCAAAATTATGAGCAAACCTCAGATTTGGTCTCTGAGCTTGGACTGTGGCTTTAAAGGCAGTGTTCACGATAGGAATCTTTTTCCTGCTTTTTTGCCTATCTTGAAGACGGTCCCATGCTGATTCCAATGATGTTTTTGGAATAGTACAAGACCTTCCAGGAACGGAGTTATGGTCTCTCAAAAATTGAGCTAGGGAAGCATGTTGGACGAGTTGTCCGAGGGTTGTAACTTCCGTCTTTTGCAGCCGATGTACCTATGCGAGCTGACCTGAGTAAAGAGAGAAGTTGAGAATGAAGGGAAGAACGGGGCCTTTGATCGGAAACCATCGCTCATCTCACAATTCTAAGCATTCATTTGTTCACGTCGGTGGGCGTGGAAAGTGCATCTGGGGGTGACGAGCTGACGGGTGTCCAACTTTGGGGCCGTAGGGGACCGTTCCGAGCTCATTTTTCTTAGTTTTTTCAACGTTAGGGTTGCGCTAGGCCCCGCAGCTGCCGATCTCCACCAAAAAATGAGACATGGTTTTTATCATGGACACTGCCTTTAAGCATGGGTTTTCTGCATTAAAATTTTCATTGCGATCGGGTTGCGCAGCTGACTCAATATTTGGCTATCACCGTTTTCGTTTATTCAGTAATAATCGTTTCATCGTTTATTTCTAATTGTCAGTATAAAAATGCTATCACGCGGTGCTTGTTTTTTCAGGTTATCACCCCGTGTATAAGAACATTTTATTTGACGAGAGTGTCATATAACCGTTGATCATTCTTAAGGCGTCATACACGCTTGTAAACGTGATTGAGATAACTAAGGAAATAGAATGGTTTGGAACAGAGCACAACGCCTATGCATTTTGAAGAGTTAAAAACGACTCACAATGCCACGACAGGAGTGAGAAGTTGGCCTGGCCCTGTATTTCTAAGCCCCTGTATTTGCCGTCCTCCTACATAACACGGGTGGTTTACTTATTGTACTTATTGTACCACCCACACACATCGGCGACGGAGAGAAAGGCCCAGCATCCCTGTTGTGGAGGAGGACGGCAAATACATGGGCGGAGCCAACTTCTTACTCGTGTAGCGGCATTTTTGGGTCGTTTTTAACGCTTCAAAATGCGTAGGCGTTGTGCTCTGTGCCAAACCACTCTATTTCCTCAGTTATATCAATCACGTTTACGA
The DNA here is from genome assembly GCA_029168955.1 of Aplectana chamaeleonis. Taxonomy (NCBI): domain Eukaryota; kingdom Metazoa; phylum Nematoda; class Chromadorea; order Rhabditida; family Cosmocercidae; genus Aplectana; species Aplectana chamaeleonis. Next base: position 143,983 of record JAPDOI010000765.1, read on the forward strand.
GCGTGTGTGCTGCCTTCAAGTGTTTCGCAGCATCCTGTGAAAATACTTATTTTCAATTCTCACGGATATCGCTGCGTGTGATTTGTTGATCCCTGGAGCACCCTATGATGGCCTGATCTCGACCTTGAACCAGAAATCGTCTTACCGTGTAATTTGTCCTGGGAATATGTTGCACTGATGGACGGAATGGGGCTCTCGATTGAGCTCTTTCGAGACCGCAGTCAGCGTATTCACTTGGCGCAGTCGGAATGAGCGCTTTTGGTGGCAAAAAGGGGTGACGAGTTCTAACCCTCACCGCTGCCGGTTTTTCTGTACGTTTGCAAAGGACTCATGTTCACCATCCAATGTGTTTATATGCATCAAATTCATAGTGGAAGAGTTCTTAAAGGCAGTGTTCACGATAAAAAATGTGTTTGTTTCCACTAGGAATGGGTAGTGGAGGGGCACAATGTAACGTTGACGTCGAAAGAACACATGAAAACGAGCCAGGAAAAGCTCCAAAAGAGCCTGAAGTTGCCATTTCAAGCGCAAGGCAAACCTTAAAAGCGCATCACACGCCCACCGACGTGAACAAATGAATGCTCAAGATCGTGAGATGAGCGATGATTTCCAATCATTAGCCCCGTTCTTCCCTTCATTCTCAACTTCTCTCTTTACGCAGGTCAGCTCGCATAGATCGGCTGCAAAAGACGCAAGTTACAAGCCTAGGACAACTCGTCCACCATTTTCCCTTGCTCAATTTTTGAGGGGCCATAACTCCATTCCCAGAAGGTCTTGCACGATTTCAGAGACATCATTGGAATCAGCGTGGGGCCGTTTTCAAGATAGGTGGGAAAACAGAAAAACAATTTTCATCGTGAACACTGCCTTTGAAGGCAGTGTCCACGATAAAAACCATGTCTGATTTTTTGGTGGAGATCGGCAGCTGCGGGGCTTAGCGGAACCATAACGTTGAAAAAACTTAGAAAAATGAGCTCGGAACGGTCCCGTATGGCCCCAAAGTTGGACACCCATCAGCTCGTCACCCCCAGATGCACTTTCCACGCTCACCGACGTGAACAAATGAATGCTCGAGATTGTGAGATGAGCGATGCTTTCCGATAAATAGCCCCATTCTTCCCTTCATTCTCAACTTCTCTCTTTACTCAGGTCAGCTCGCATACATCGGCTGCAAAAGACGGAAGTTACAAGCCTCGGACAACTCGTCCACCATGTTTCTTTAGCTCAATATTCGAGGGACCATAACTCCGTTCCTAGAAGGTCTTGTGCGATTTCGAAGATATCATTGGAATCAGCACGGGACCATTTTCAAGATAGGCGGAAAAACAGAAAAACGATTCCTATCGTGAACACTGCCTTTAATGGAAAATGACGTGGCTGGGTCATTAGAGGTTGATCTTAACTGTTGGATCTTTGATATGAAAAAAACTAGTTCAGGAGTTAATCAATGGCTATAATATTTGTTCTACGTGCAGATACGAAACATTGTTTAAAACGTACCAGGATGGTTTTCTGAGTATTATGCCGCGTACCATGAATAAGCGAGAAAGCTCCTGATCCTTCGGCCTCAGTCATGGAAATATACAAGGAATATCAGTCGAATAAATGATTCACGGGAGTCTACACAGAAGTGAAACTAGTGAGCTATAATGTGAGATGTGATGCTCTTCTACACAGCCTTGAACGGTAGGAAGAAATATACATCACGAGACTAAATTTTGAAATTGCTGCCGGTAAGATGTATGAGCAGTTGAGCTGATCTCAATTGGTTCCTCGCCTCCCTCAGGATACCAGAGTTGGTCCGACTCGTCATCGTCAATGCAGCTGTGTTCTTCCTTCCTGATTTGGAGGCTGTCATAGCCGGCTCCATTCAAGATGCTGGTGAAGCTGTAGATACCCTGCTGTTTTTCCCTCAAAGGAGTGCGCGAATTATAACTACATAGGACCCAAAACCTTCAATCCTTCAACAGATGCTGTGGGTAAACCACCCTACAGCACCTCAACCGAACAGAAATTCCCAAAACCTTCGGAAGGACCCCATTTTCGTGTCCAGTGCCATAAATAAGTGCTCTGTACGATATTTGAGCGAATCATTTATCGACCTCTGGGGTTTCTCAAAGAGGGAGAAGCCCTTGTATTTTTTTTTGCGGAATCGCGAATCGATTTATTTCACCTCAAGTTGGTCCATATGGGGCACTGAATACGATTTTGACGTCTACTCTCAGTTTAGGGAAGATTAAGGTAGGTTGGGGTATGCGGGGACAGGGGCTCTTTACACACATGGGGAGGAGTTGTCCCCTTTTGCAGTTCGACACGTCACGCCACTCTATGCAAGCGAAGTGGTCCCGAGTGGAATTAGAGCCGCGAAAGGCTAGACATCATCTCCCTCGGTGTGTAGAGAGACCCTGTCCCGGGTATGCATACCTACAATTATCTATAGTTACTGACCGAGAAACGTTTGCAACGCCGTTCGATGAAACGGTAGAGGTCAGATTCAACTTTCGAATCAAAAACTGATCCTGAATAACTGCATTTCGTTCTGAATGACCACTTTCTTCAAGCTCCCATCCCTCGTCAGTTGTTTCGCAACATTCTCGACAACTTGGTAAGACCAATAACTGTGTGTTTAGAACAATTTACTAGATTTACTCTGAGGAAACAAACAATAATCTGATCATATTCGAATCAAATACACTGATCGTGATCCGAAAGCAAACACATATAATACACGATAACATCAATTAACAACTGATTCACTGCCTACTGAATATACAATGTACCGGTCAAAGGAGATCATTCGCAAACTGATCGTTGAGGAAAATACGCAGTATATGAGGAAGAGGGGAGGCAGAGTTGGCGACGGCTCAGAGGGAAATAATACGCTGGTTGAAAAATCTTCAGACTCCTACAAAAAGGATCCGCAAAAGCAAGCTCGCGTCAGTGAAGTGCCGCCCATGAACACAGTGGAAGGGGTTGAAGGACGTTCTTCCTTCTGGGTGCATTCCAAGAACGTTCCCACGACGCCGTGGGAGGACATACAACCTTCCCATGGACGAAACTGCTTTCCATGGATGCAAATTATAACTGAAAAAAGGGGGAAAAAGGGAAGGAAAGTGAAGGAGTAGCTATCATGGCTCGCAAGATGGGATTGTTCCCAAAAAGTGGTTTTACGCGTCTAGCCTGAGAAATGGACGAATATTTCGCTGACCTTCTACTGTTTCTCTGGGCCAAATTCCGGTCCGCAATTGCGTCTCGACACGCTTTGCGGCCGCACGCGCCCTAGTCGGTCGCGTTTCCAGCGCCAAAGCCGACTCGATGGGGCTTTTTTATACAGTTTTCTCCAATCTTTCTGAGTTTCCAGTTTTCGAAACCCACCTAAAATCGACTGATCGGCGGCTGCGGCCCTGGAAACTCTTCCGACTTGGGAGCGTGCGGCCGCAACGGCGTGTCGAGACGCAATTGCGGACCGGAATTTGGCACAGAGAAGCACAGTATATGGACTGACTGTCAGCCAACGTGAATGAGGCGTGAGAACAATAGTGCGTACCGAAATGTAAAGACAGTTTCTCACAAACCGCACGTACCAGAGAAACATTAGATCCTGTTGGTTACTTTTCAGGTAGAAGCGAACGGTTTGTACACAGCTCTGCCTCCTCATGATAGATGTAATTTTTCGCCGAAGTAAGTGGTTACAAGTAATCATAAATGATAACTGGTGCTGGTAGTATTCTTGTATAGAATACAGGGTGGCTGAAAATGGCGTGAAGAGAAGCAACAGAAATGCTATTATTTTCAATACCATAGGCTACCTAACGGCACTTCTGATTCTATCGGCTCGTTTATAGAGTAAGTGACAGAATTTGTGCAAATAGCCTGTAAATTTCTCCCCTGGCTTATACACAAATTCCCTTACGAGGGTGCACAGAAACGACGGTGGGCCGCAGGCATATTGAGTTAACAACACTTCAGAACTCCACAGTGTTGGTGGTCCAATCAGAGGTATTTTTGCGCTAAAAACTTTCTTTTGGAAGGTCCGTATGAGAGAAGTCGACTGTAACGTGATGGATCCTAATTAGACTGCGTTCACTCTTGAAGGTTGTGCAAACTCGGTGCGATGCGCTATAACATAAGTGCACCGCGTTTGCACCAACCTACAATGGGGAACGCAAAGTCTCATCAGGATCCATGCCGGTGTTATCAGGTTTCGAACCGATCAAGGGAGGAAAATCTCGGGTCGAAATCCGGCCGAATCGGCTTCGAGGGGTATTTCGCTCCACGGGCAGATGCCCCAACTTGCTGGAAGAATCCACAAGCGCTAACCCGCTCCTGTAAGCTGTGATTGGGTTCACCATTCAGCTTAGGAACGTTTAGGCACTCTTCTTCATCTTTTTAGAACAGAAATTGATATCCTTCCATCCGTGATTGATGCTTCTGAACTTGCAGCACCCCCACTTTGTAGCGACTATTCCTTTTTGCTAAGTTTCTACGCATCGGGCTTGCAGGTTGCCGATCACTCGGGCTGTTGTGTGCCCACTCGAACATGGGGAATTTCTCATCCGACCACAAAACACCTAACGAGCGACGCAGCGTCAATTTTGTGCACTTCTGTTTGGAAGCCTGTGTGAACGCTGAGGGCGACAGTGCTGGGCAGCTCGTTTGAATACTGTTACCCATGCCATTTCCTTTCATTAGAAATGGAGAATGCCGTTAATCAGCATAAATTGTTGGAAATATTAGTGTTTTTGTACGCACGCATACATTTCAGCCACCCTGTAATGGAGAGTACTATGAGACCCTGCGGAAGGAGCAGCTGAACTCAATCACCTGTAGGAGAGATACGTTAATGGTATTGCTCACATGCAAAATGCACATGTGCAATGATACATAGGAAAACATTTTACAAAAAATGGTCATGTTGAGCTTTATAGCGCGACTATCATAAATGAAGACCTAGGGTCGAGATTATTCTTTCTACAACTGACAAGGAAACAACTATTAGGCAAACTCGCCATTCCAATCAAAACGTACTTTTCTAGAATAGTTATTCGACGTAGAGTTCAAATATGCTCTTCGCAGCGGGCCCTCCGAAACAGGCAGCAGCGACCATTTATCCACACCGTTCATCGCGCTGAATACTCAAGAAGTTGGCACGTTGCAACATGAAGAGACTTGTAGATCATCTCCACTGGCAAAACAGTGTGGTGGGACACGTATGGATAAACGGTCACTGCTGCCTGGTAGGTTTCCTCCTTCGCAGCTGCCTGGAATCACTCTGAAAAAAGTCATAGGCGTTTTTCTCTGATTTTCGTACCTATTGTACTTCGAAAAAGGACAGTAATCTCTCGAAAATCTGAAAAATGGACCCCATAATCGTGTTCAGGGCCAAAAACAACCCCCTAGGCAAAGTTTGGGTGTAAGCCCATTTTCCGAACTCTGCGCTGGCTTATAGCGTTCCGGACTTGTACGGATTTTCGATTGAGCGTTCACATATACCATTTTCAGGGTACAGAAAGCATTGAAGAAAATGTTCCAGATTTGACTTAAAATTATCCCAGGGGGTTAATTTGGGGTGCTGATCACGAATCTGAGGTTTATTTGTCGTTTTTCCAAAGTTTTCCACTGAATTTTAAAGATTTCCCAGCGGCGGAAAAATTTGACGACAAAATCGAATTCTGACGATTTCCGGAATGTGACGGCAAATGTCGCTCAAATTGTACCTCGAGGGTTGTTTGGAGTGCTCAACACGATTCTGATGCAAGTTTATCGATATCTGACATCCTACTGTATATTACAGTGGGTATAAGGTAGTTTGGTCAAAGTCTCAGATTTGTCTCAAAGTTTCTATGTGGGAGTTATTTTAGGTACTGCGAGGGGTTCGATGTCCATTTGTCGATTTTCAAATTATTAAGGTACTAGGTTTTACTTTCTAAATGGCATGTTACCTACCGTACCCTACACTAAACTCCGTACCCTACACTAAACACTAACTTGAAATTTTGACAAGCGAACCGCAGATTCGTGTTCATCACCCCAGATTACCCCTTCAAAAACGCTCATAGCTTTTTTCAGAGCGAGCCTAGGCAGCTGCGATGGGCATATTTCGACTCCACATCCGAAAATGGTTCTAGAAAAGTACATTTAATTCGGATTGGTTAGTATGACTTATAGTAGTTCCCTTGTGAGATGGCTTCAATATCTACTCAATATAGATGTGCAAAACGCTTTCATACACGAGATTGTAGCACACGTTTCCTGTGCTGGAGGGTTAGAGGTACAGATTGAATTTTTGAAAGTGCGGTGTTGATAACTCCTCTCCAGTGCCGACCTAGCAGAAGGAATTTGTACGATCAGGGTCAAGCAACGTTGGAAGTAATATTAGGGTGAGAAGTCATATGCATGGCTGAGCGGAGAAGCGGTTGCATGTCGCAATGGCTAAAGCTTTGATCGGCACCCCACGCATAACTGGATGTCAATCATGACAGCCATTCCTCATCTTGGAATGTCGCCAAGAGTAAGCGGCGTGGCGACAGTAGTTGCTTCTAATCACATTTATAGCGGTGAGGCCGGGCTCAAATTTCCTTTGCGACGCGACGCAATAAAATGAAACTGGTGAGCATCGATCCATATTTTGGTATTTTGAGCTTGCCATTGCGTCGCTCCGCGATGGATTTGTGAGGCCTCTTTCAGAAATCGATTGCTGCGCGACGCGACGGAATGATAATCATGAGCATCAATCGAGATCGCATCGCAAGTCGATTCGTATTCAAAACAGCCCATCGCGGCGTTCAGCGATGGAAGTGTGAAATAGGCCTAAGACCAGCTTTTGAGGCATGCAGCGCGGTCGCTGGCTGCTGCCAGAATTGACAATGTAAGCCTCTTCAAGAGTGCCCGGAGTTTTACCCGCTCTGCGCACCTAAGTTTGGAGGCATGGGTGCAACAACGCCTATGGTACACAAATTGTCGGATACGATGCTTGACCCCTGATCGAAGCGATGATTCGTCGGAAACTCTCGAAACAACAATAATGAAGACCCAATAAAATATGTATATCTCAAATCGATAATGCACTAGTGTGAAGCTATTTGCTGAACCTTGTAGTCGAATGTTTGCGATAGGTAGTGCCACCAGTAAATCAACTGAAATTAATTCCATTAAGACCACGCAAACATTTCTCGCTAGGGTGAAGTAATGTTGGCCAGTGGCCATGAGTCTAGTGAATTTGTGTGTTTGATGGTTGGCTGAAGCTAAACTGTTACCATGAAAATCTGGGCCAGTCGGAGTTCAAGCCGGTAAGATGAGTGGTAGTTAGAGGCAACCACAACAAGAGGAGTGTTGTGAGCGACGTAAATGATTGGATTTGAACAGAGATATAAACACCTACGTTAAATAACGTGAAGGCAAGTGGAAAGGCGACAATGGAAAATTTGTCAACAGCCTCAGGATGAAACCGAGCTATGCAGCTGACATTCGTCATCGGTGATGGCGATCGAAACTGAAAACATAGTAAATGAATTTCAAATTTCGCTGAGAAACCCGGAGCATTTTGGGGCAACAACCGTCGTCCGCATGCTGGCAAGACGAGGTAGGCAATACAGGAAAAGAAACAGAATAGAGGATACAACATGCGGTAGTACACAAAATATAGAGTGTAAAGTCCGCTCGAATGAGAATGCCAGGGAGAATGGTCTTCATGACCAAGCAGCTTTTGAACCAAATTTCGAGAAAGCCATCGATATGCTTTTGCAGCTCAAGCGAGCTCTATAACTTGCGCAGTGGCCGCCAGGCAAACCACTCCAACCGACATTCCCATTCATTGATTCAATAATTATAATAAGATGTAACACACAAAGCCTTTTCAACGATAGCTAGAGTTCCACGTTTGTCAGCACAAAACAGTATTTCACTCTTCAAGATAGAATGAAGTTCAGTAATCTTCCAAACTTATCGCACTCACACAGTGACAACAGAGATATAGGGTCAGAACTCGTGCTAGGTGTCGGAAATTGGGTTGGTGGAAGAGGGTATGTCGAGAAGGAGGGGGGTACAGAGAGCAGTTGGTTTACAATAGACGTTACCTCTTCCATTAGCGGTCTCTCAGGTTCACTTGGCAGCTGTAACTGAGACCGTCTAGACAACGGCGCTTTTCTTGAAATCAAAAAGAGGAAAATGTAAAAGCAACTCAAAAGCATCGAAAGTCTCTACTCAGAGACATACAGAGGCAAACCTGCTTCATATCTTGTCTCTAAGAAACTAGGCAAATTCTACAATGGATGCGAATCTCGTAAATCGTTTCCTAATGGGTGATATCTGACCTGTTCGAAGGTGAGCGGTGTCTCTGAATGGAAACTCGTCATGTGCAAATGCAGATTCGAGAGAGGACCTCGTGGTGGAGCTCCTCGGTTCATCGTGGAGCAACCATTTGCAGACTGGGAGCAGATCGAACCTTAGAGCAGAACCAGTTCATTTCCACAGCACTTTAAATGTAATATTCGCTCAGTAGGTAAATTTCTGCATTTATCTGATGTTTTCATGCCTCAGTGTCAAAAAAACTGACTGTTTCCATTGGAGTTGGTGTGAGAAGCCCTGTTCCTGCATGAACCATTCGTCCATACCTGCGACGTCCGTACCCGATCCTTCCGTCGCTCAGCACTAAAGGACAAAAAATCATTCTCGAGTGAGATAATCAAGATCGTTGGTAACATTTTAAACAGAGGAATTCGAATTCTTAAGTGAACTAGGGATACCGCGCTCAAATCGCCATTAGAAGAATCGCGGCGGAACCAGCTGGAAGGCAGACCTGTCGCGGGATGAAGAGAACTGTTTTCATCGTCAAAACAAATTCTATTTCGCTTTTGCTGCTCCTTTTCTTGTCAGGCCCTAGTTATACCCAGCGTTTCGCCGTCGCTGGCTTCCGCGGCATGTCTGCTATTGGTCAATTTCGAAATCTGACCAATCGCAGACGTCGCGAAAAAACCAGCGGCGCCGAATCGCCGATGTATAACTAGGGCCTCAGTCTTTCTTCATATTCTTTGTTGTTTTTGCGTTTACGCGCCATTTCCTCATTACTGCTGGATAGATTGCGGTCGCGACAAGCCCCGAAATCCTTATGGACTAATCGATGCTTGCTCAGGTACAGTCAGCGTTCCCCCTCATAACTACTAACTCCACTTCATATGTACATACTTCTCGATGTGCAAGAGGAACGTGAAATGTCCAACCTGCACTTTATGTCAATTCAATCATTGGTTTCGTATAACCTCCACATAAGCATACGGCTCTTATGCCCTCCTAATTGACAATTGCTCTTCACAGAAGTTATGACACGTATGGTGGGTGTATCCGCAAAAGGGATGTCTGCGGACACCTCAGCAGCCTGCGCTGCGTCCTGTGCGCCCACGAGGAATTTGATCGAGCGGCGCACGCGGAGCGCTGAGTGGTCCGCAGCCATTCCTTTCGCGCATACACCCACTACTTCGGGTAACCAGAAAAGGTATAGCAGCGGACACCCCAGCAGACTGCGCTGATTCATGTGCGCCCACGAGAAATATGGTGATCGATTAGCGCACGCGACAGGCGCGTAGTCTGCTGAGTGGTCCGCAGCTATCCCTTTCGCTGATACACCCGCCATATTTGAATGCGGTGACCTTCCACACTATCGGTACGCTCTAGATCTAAGCACTGTTCTGCTATGAAACACTTGAATGTGCATCCGGTCGGGAGTGTACTGTAGAAGCTGGCGAAGCACATGTACGATTGATGTGGAACTGCATGTTAGGTCAGTGGTTAGCGGGAGATCTAGAGAGTATGCGCCCTATACATAGACGCGAAGCGTCTCAGAGTACACCATTCAGACGAGCCCTTCCGCGTTGACTGACGACCTTTCCTTGAAGAATGGCGTGGTGAAACCGGATGGCAGCCAGGGATTTTGTGGAGGAACAGCTCCACTGTGAGCCAACCTTTCAGAGTGATCAGCATGTAGGATCAGGCAAGTAAACTTGGCGGCACTCCTTCCGTGAAAGAATCCTGGGACATTGCCATCGCACTTCGACATGAGCAAAAAGCACGCTGATTGCTAGGTCCTTCTGTACCTGTCACTCGCATGCTTCACATTTGAAGGCGTGACAGCTAGGAGCGTGGGAGAACCTTCTTACAGAATAAGCAATGGTGGAAATCGCCGTAGATGAGACTGTATGCTAGGACAAGGGTTTTAGGTATCTCTCATAGTCTTCTGAATGTTGGTAACCCAGCTACCAGTTACGGTTTCTCTCAACTTCCTGATGATATCTAATTCAACAATGATGCATTCTGAAATCCATAGAGCTAAACGTGGCTCGAGCCCAAGAACTAGGATGAATTTTTAGTTTCCTTTGGAGAATTCTCACCTCCTCACGCTGTTTTGACATCTACTTATATAGCATACGAATGCCAGCTCGACCATCGTACCGAAGACGAAGGATATACACCCTAACATCCAAACATCCATTGCTGAAATCAAGACATGTAGGGTACTTTGAGATTCTTTCCTAAAGCAAACATATACGATTGAAAAAAATCTTTGCAAATCGGAATATTCCTGATGAGGAGGATATTTCTTTCTCCGCTGTACAGTCGGCACGGGTTGCACTGATAGTTTTAGTCCCTTATTTACTGTTGACGCCAACCCGGTGCACATTGAGTCGGCACTGATAGCACTGATACGTTGTGTTACTTGTTGTGTGATGGCGCAAATTCGGCGCACACATTTGATGACAAGTTTAGCTCCGCAATGCCGTTCAGCCCGCCAAGTGAACGCTGATTGCGAACGCGAGCTGCGGCGCGGTTGCGAGTGTCCTCAGACAGAGATGTGGGATCACCCGGGCGGTTTTGTCTTTGGTGCTCGGTTGGCTCCACCGCCCGGGTGATCCCGCATCCCTGTCTGAGGATACTCGAGACCGCCCCGCAGCACGTTTTCGCAACCTTCGTGCACGTTGCGGACTGAACGCGTGTGCGGAGATGAATTGTGTGCGCACCGAGTTTGCACCGACGCACAATAAGGAACACAAAAAACCGAAAAAAAAACAATGTGATCCAAGCCGACTGTATGTTATCAAATATGTGCGTTAACGGCCAATATGAAACTAAGCATAAGGGCGATCCGTGCCGACTGTACATAACAGCTTTTGGAGGTGAAATTCAGATATGACCCACCTTTGACGTAGGAAACGCGAGGCAAGTTTTTTAGAATGTTTCCGAACTGAAAAGAAGAATAATCGACTTCTTCTCCCATATTTTTTAAGATATTTTAAATTTTAATTTGAATGAAAATTAAAAATTTGGTTACCTGAAACGTTAAAGCTAGTAGGGATGAAATTCCGACGGTGGTCCGAGCTGGCAGGGCTTTCGGCTCCATGCAGAAGGAAACCCAAGAGACAATAATGGTTAGATAGGTTGGGACATAGGCTTGAATAATGTAGAACCCGTAACGTCGTTTGAATGTGAAAACCACCTGAAAACGCTATTCAAGGTGTTTTCAACAAATTCCTGGCGGATTAAAAGCATCACTAGAAATTGTAAAGGTTTTCTAATTACTTATTGCAACTGTTTTACGGGGACAGCATCAAACATCAAACGAAAAATCCTATGCCTCAAGCAAAATGTATGCACTTATGAACTTCCGATGGCTTCACTCAGTTTTTTTATAAGAATGTAGGTGGCTTTAATTGTGCCCTACCATGTTCTCGGATATGAGAAGGAAAGGGGAAAAAGAATCACGGCTCATGTTTCCATAGCAAACATAGGTATACTGATGGTGCAGACATCGTTTTTCATTAGACTCCTTGACGACAGCTTCATGGAAGATTTGATTGATTTGTGAATAGAACAGGAGCAATATGAGCGGATGATGCCATGGCGGGAAAGAAAAAACCCAACGGCGAGATTAGGCTATTCCAAATAAAACATGATATGTCCTAAGCTCATGCGATAGTGTGGTTAAAAAACGTGATCGAGAGCCGCTTTGAGCGGCACAATATATTATGATTAATACCGTCTATATATATCTGTAGAAATTTTTCTAGAAAAGTAACCTGTAATTGATCCCAGTAACCATTAGGGTACAGCAAGTTTTCCTTTTTCGTCTCGAAGTGTACCATATCGAAATCGGGAAGCTGGATCGGCTTCATTAACGTCACTGCCTCCTCCATCCACCGAAGTTGTACCTATTTTGAATGAACTTATTTCATTTCATTTCATTTATTACGCCTTTTAAGACAAGTGTAGGATAAATAACATTAACACAAACAATGATTCTCTAGAAAGCAAGCAATTTATACCAGCCATACGTTTGAAGGGGCCGAAAATTTTCATATTAGGTGTGGAATCGTTCTGAAGCTTAACCAATGAGGAGTTATGAAGACCATCTTGCTTTTATCCGTCCTCCGGGTCTAGGCATATCGATAGAAGATAATGGAGACATGTACCGAAATACCGGTTTTTCCCTTTTCAGAAGTACATGTATGTATTTCTACTTTTTGAGCCTCTTTTTAGGTGTACTTCTAGTAAACGTGTACTTCAATTAGAGACTGTACTTCTAGTTTAAACCTTGTTTTTTGGAATTCTCATAGCGGGAATTTCATTAACAAAACTATGATTTTTTGCGATTAACAAGCATGAAAAGTCAGCTATTCAAGTCCGATTGAATCATCGCTTGCGCATTCTTTAACATTATCGCTCTTTCCTAAGCCATGACAATGTATTAGAATCTAAATTTTTACAATTTATCTTATTACAAAATGTACTAATAGAGGGGTGCATCGAAAGAGGATGTTCTTCTAATTTTTATCCCTCTCTATTTGATGTATTTATTTCGAAAAAAGGGTACTTCTAGTTCAGGAAATACGGTATGTGGTTTTCTAGGTCAAGTCTCAAAATAATACTAAAGATATTTAGTTGTTCGCACAGTGGCACCTCAGGGGTAATTTTTGATATTATACGTCGGTCGCTGTGTATAGCAAACCTGCAGGGCCCCTTCACAATATTTGAGGGACCATAACTCCGCTCTCAGTGGGTTCTAGGCAATTCTGAAGCCATTTTTTGATTAGCATGGAGTTCTCTTCAAGCTGAGTAAGAAAAGGGAGAAACGGTTCTCAGGTTGGACAGTGCCTTTTAGCCTACAGTTTTCCCGCGGTAAGCCAAATTGACCTCAGATTCATGACTGGAAACACGACAACTTAGAAGTTGTTGATGGCTAAAGCCAATTAAAAACAAGTGAAAAAGAGAAAATTTCCTTACCTCTTCAGAATTGTGACTGTATGACTCAAGAATCAATATGCAGCTTTGGACATCGAAGGGGAACTGCCTCAAATCGAGGTTGCACGGAGATTTTACGGAGAGCCTGTGATTAATCCATACCGTGCCATTCTGGAATTCGAGAGGTATCATTGGAAAAACAGTACAGCTCCTACATGAATTTTCGGACTTTCATATTATTATAACTGCAAAATCAGACCCTAACAATATAGAGACCTACATATACACACATACATATACATAACAGTTGCCACTTGTATGATACCTATTCTTTGAAATGAAGGTGGAGGAAACCTAGTGGCGGACCATCGAAAAATACTCGTGGGCCACATCATCTGAACCTGTTTTTGAACTCTTCAAAGGCTAAAATTTGCCACAATGACTTCTTGAAGACAATCATGTTCAATTTCAACCCTTGTTTTTATTCAATCCTACATAATATGTGGACTTCTAGGTAGCCCAGTCTAAATTCCATGTATTTTCTCCCTTCATGGTCTCTAGTCTTCATGAATATTTCTCATCAGAAGGCGTTATCGTCGATGACCAAATCCCGTTGGGAGCGGACGGGTTCATCTCAGAGAGCGATTGAATTACATATATCTCTTTCGATTATTGTTGCTGCTCTTCAGTATGTACACATGTGTGTGCACATCACCCTTCAGCGTACTTTAGGTTGAATATCCTTTAGGCCGCCCTATAAATAAGTTGGTTCGCAAGGTCATGTTCCTGCTGAAACCCCTAATATGTCAGCAGGAAACACTTAGGTAATGCCTAGTGAATAATTCTCGATCTACGCAGCATCCTGACGGTGATTAGACTAATTGCCGGCGGCTGGCTTTTAGCACGACAAAACATACATTCGCAGAACGTCTGGTCAAAGCACAGAAATCGACACTGATTAACAGCTAATTGTTCCAATTATTTAATGTTGAGCTTTTTCCGCCTCTTACTACGGACTGTTTTACCGGAGCCCCCACGATTCAGAAAACCATGTTTTCGTTGCTGTAAGTCTGTGTGAGTACATAAATAACCCGTGCTTGAACTTTCCTAAATGTCTCCGGGCATTTTCATTCCTTTACGAAAATGTAAGGGTACCCAAGAGGGAATTTCCGGGATGTTCAGAAAAAATTCCTCGCATTTCGCTCAAATCAACTTGGGATTATTTGGCGCCCCAAACGTGAATCTGTGGTCTGTTTGTCGCCAGACTTAGGGTCACTGTAGGTTACCTGAGGCATAATTCCTTTTAACTGGCGCTAATTACCTTAATAATTCGAAAATCGAAAAATGGACGTCAAATTCGTGTTCAGCGTCCCAAATAAGACTCACAGAGTTTTGAGTCAAATCTGAGACTTCGACGGTGCTACCGTATACCCACCGTTAATACAAGGGAAATCGAAGAACCGACCACAGATTTGTGTTAGGCACCCTAAATAGCCACTATGTAGAAGTATTAAGGCAAACTCATCGTAGCATTCTCAGAATCGTCAAAAGTCGCGTTTGGCCAGCAAAATTTCCCACACTTTGAAGCTTCGGACCAAATCAGACGGAATTTAAAAAAAAGACAAGCGGGCCTCATATTCGTAATCAGCACCAAAACGACCCCTGGAAATTTTCAGCCCAATCCGAGAAAAATTTTCGGACATCCTAAAAATTGTCATTTATGTACTCCGTTTCTATTCGCATAGCTATGAAAATGCCCACTCATGGGAATCTCCTGTAAATCTCTGGGACATTAAGGGGATTTGAAAAACGGACAATCTATGCTGTGTCCCATACCTACAACTACCAAAACATGGTTTTACAAGAGCCCTCAGCAAAGGTGCGATAAGCCTTTGTTAGACCTCTTCCAGACTGCGGTCGCAGTGTGACGCGACAGTGTGCACCCCAACGCAAAAGTGGGCGATCACACACTTTCACATACACATTCTAATCGACGCCTAATCCATTTTGCGGCGTCCTCACTGAAAGTTCGCGTCAGGGAGTTTTCTTCTTGGGGCCGCACTTGCAAGTGCTTGAAAAATAGTAAGTAATGCACTAGTCTAAGGTAAGTAAATGAACACCGAACAAATAGGAATATGTTAAAAACAAAAGCTTTAAAAAGGGATAAGGGCTCTCTTCACATTTAGGGAGGAGTTCTCCCGACTTTGCAGTTCGAAACGTCTTGCTAATTAGCGCAAGCAAAGCGGTCCCGTGTGGAATCAGAGCCGCAAAAGGTGAGACAGCTCTTCCCTTGGTGTGAAAGAGCCCCTGTCCCCTCCTAAAAAGACTCGAACTTCCGCGTTGGGAATCACTAAATGGACAGTCGACGATGAGGGTAAACTATCTGAAGAGCCAAACCAATAAAAAACAGAAACAAGGGGGGAAATCGAGAAATTTGGGTGAACGAACATAAAGCAATCGCACGACCGGGAATTTCAGTGGCCCAGACGCTCGATTTCAACTACTCTCCCGACGAGTTTGTCTGAACGTCCGGAAAGCCGATCGTGCGACGCAACCAGATCTATATGTAGGGCGGTAGTAATCTGGCTTAATATGCAACTTAAATCGTTGATTTGAGTTGCATCTTAGCGACATCTGTATAACAGCTTAAAAACTTTGTTTGAAGCATAAGGATGCTCTAGGTAAAGTCTTGACTCTTAATGTGCAAGTCAGCTCCAAATCAGATTCATCTTTATCTAAAATTTGAAGGTGTCGCTGATTGCCAACATCAGCGACAGATGGCTGTCGCTGATTGTGTGGTGGTGAGAGCGCATGAGACAGTGCGGCGAAAGAGAGGGCGCAGCGCTTTCAGATCGATCTTCGCTAAATGTCCTCTCGAGTACATTTAAGACTCCCGTTGAAACGATTCGGCGACCATGCAGGGAGCATCCCGGGCGGGGTGAGTCGCTCACACAGCGTTGTCGCAAAATCCAAGGTCGACGAGGTGATGCCTGCATGGGTAGCACCGTCAACAACCCTACACCAAAAGGAACGGCCCGAATTGAGAACATCATCGCAGACGCCACAGTGAACGGGGTGACCCCATCTGAAATAGACGCTCGTGAGGTCAGGAAAAGTCTCCCTTTGATCAATTTTAAAATCTTTGATGATTTTAAGGTGTATTACGGAACACTGTGCTCGTCTTTATTCTTCTTACCGATTTTCACCATTTTCCGCGCATTATTTGTTGATTTTCCATAAATCTACTTACAGTAACGCGCAATTTTTTTGCAAAATGCGTTTTACGGCGTTTTTTGAGCTCACAAACAGCCGCATCGCCATGCCTTGCTTCGAAGTGGTCCGATTTCAATTTTGAAGTCATTTCTGGATTGCTTTCTCTGAGTCCTACACGATAGTGCTACAAAATAATAGATTATACTTGTACACGAGCAAATTTTCAAAAAACTCTCTAAAGATTTCTCCAAATTTTTTCCGTTTGTTTTAGTTCGTTCGTCGTTCTAAAATTCGCCGAACGAGTTTTTTCAAAATCGTTCGTTCGAAATTTCGTCGAACCAATTTTTTTTCGAATTTCGTTCGTTCGATTTTTCTTCGAATAAAATTTTTTTTCGATTTTCGTTCCTTCGGATTTCTTTGGAACGATTTTTTTCCATTTTCATTTGTTCGAGATCTGGTTCCTCGATTTTTTTTTCGAAAATTCGTTTGACTTAGAAAATGCTTCTCGAACATTAGGTAACGCTGTTTCGTTATTGCTTGGGCCGGATTGTCGTGGGCGTGCTCAAAAACGCGCCTTCGGTAAAATATAGCACTGATTAGGAGACTTCGACATTATAGGCCCGCCCGATGAACATCGCTTTGAACTGTTCGAAATAAGGGAGAGAGGTAATACATGCTAGAATTTGTGTGGAATATTCGTTCACTGACTGAGCGGTGTGAATAAAGCGTTGAGTCCGGTTTCCGAAAATCTGAAATGTTGAAGGGGTATCGAAAAAGTTCCTGAACTTATATCTCGCCAATTACAGGGACATGAGATATCGCTCTTGACAAGAGTTGTAGTAGAGAATTCTTCTACAGAATAAGATGGAAATCGAAAAAATTCATGTCTGAGAGTGTGTAATGCTTCTGAGTATATTATATGATGCTCCAGTGAGCCTGATGGCTGCATTTTGCTTTCCTCAATGCGTTGCACCACTACCTCACGTGCCTGGTCTAGCGACTTCAGATAGCGCTATGGCGCAGTGCAATGTCGCGCTGCTCTCGTTCCAGTACTGTTGGCCTGGTTCGCTTCTCACAGTGTGTGGTAAGTTTTGTTTACAGCGTTTCAGATCCTCACTCAACATAGAACTGGCTCCTCATTATTATGGTTGTCTACTCCACATCAGTGAAAGATGTTCATCATCACTAATTCGCACTTAAGGCCAGATTGCTACCGCCCGTAGTGTTTTCATTCGGTCGCGTCGCACAGCGATCGCAATTCGAAAGAGATCTTAAAAGGAAGTTGGACATTTTAGCGCCCTTACCTACAATACCTCTTATAGATTTGGCCAGAACGTATACGGCAGCGCTTTCTCGGTTTTTTAGCTTCCTTTTTTTGATTACTTCTCTCAGAGTCAATATTTATGGAAGGTGAAAAATCATCTAGGATTAAGATTGAGAAGGCCATCCACCAATACAGTGCTTGCTAGGATTTATTACAAAACGAAAAGGTTTCAAGAATGATATTCAAATCGGTATACAGTACACATATGTACCGTTGCGCAGCTGCATACTGTGTTTGCATACTGTATTACACACTTAGGAAACCGTTGATTCAACTTCAACTTTGGAAGGCATTATACCGCTAGATAGCTCTCACCACCAGAAATCTGAATCTGTGTTCAAACTCTAGACAAATCGAGCTAGAAGCAAGTTAGCTAAAAGGCCGTTAAGGGGAGAAAGCGTCGACGCATGTGTTATGATCAAAACCCAGGATCGGTATTGAATGTAGTTTGGAATTCCTAAACACTGCATTTCAAAAGTTTAAACGCACCTCCAACTATTTGGGTTTTCTGTCGAGATCAAACTTGTCGCAAAAGTTATGGTTACTAATCAATTTCCTGGGTGACCGCCAATCTTTTGCCACTTTCAGTATCCCCTTGATCTCACCTCATAAAGGATGAGCATCACATTATCGCTGGGCGACGCATGAATCATGGTTCGTTTCGAATTGATCAGGCACGTATTCGGTGTCCATATCCGTTGCAACATCCGCGGCTCCATGGTTATATTCCTGGAGATAATCACATTTTCGGTTGGAGATTGCCATCTCTGTACTCTAGTCTATCAACCCGGAACACAATTGCATGCAAAACATAGAACTTGAGGATTTCAAGGTAAAAAAGATTGTTTGTGAAATCGTACCGTTTGCATGCCAGCATATGCGAAAAGGAAAGCGATTCATCTCGCCACAACTGGGTGAAGAGAATGTCGATTTCGAAGTCGGACGTGATCTCGTTCAACGAACCCATATCCTAAAAGTTCAGAATTGGAAAAATCATGTTTTTCTTTGAAGGAGTAAAATCAGTGTCAATTCTTATTTGACTTCTTAAGAAACTGCAATGTACTATATAAAAGATCATGTACGCTTCCGCAATCTTTTCATTCCATTGGAAAAATTCCCTCGTGAGTTTTTCCAGAACTTTGAAAACAGCCAGACAATCAATTTTATTCGGCAACGTTTCAAATGTTCTTTTTGTCTTCGTGATTCTCGGGAAAGGACTTTTGGATTTGCGTTTCGGATTTCGCCGCAATCTAATTTCCTCCCACTCGTTTCGACATCATCATATGCAAACTAGCTCGTTTGTGATAGGATTCTCCTAACGAAGTGACCGTAGTCCATGTAAGTGCAGAATGTGATAGGATTCAAAAGAGCACATCGAGGTTCAGCCGATCATGCTCCACAATAAACATAGGGTGCTGAGTAGTTTTCTAAAAACATCTTTTTCCTCTAAAGACATCCCCTACCGCAAATATTCGCAGAATCTTTTCGGAAAGCGGAGAGCAACTTTTAGAAAATCAAGTCTGTTTGAGAGAAGGAAAAACTCCAGAAAACCCAAAGCTCCAGGAAGGTTTCAAAGACCCTGAAGTCTTGGCCTCTCTGAAACGTAATTCTACAGCAAGCTTATAGGGTTGTTAATGGTTGCATAGTTTAATTCAACGATGGTTTAACGTCGAATGTACTGAATATGCTGTAAGGCTGATGAACTTGATATCACCTAAATTCATGCAGATTTCCAAATCTAGTGTTCGCCAAAGATTGAGCACATACGTAAATATTAAAGGCAGCGTACGCGAAAAAACCGTGTTCATTTTGTTCACTACTTTGCGCAGGTAGGCCCACAAGGTTGTGATATATCGCCGACAAGCCACCCAGGACACTTAAAGGCAGTGTTAACGATAAACAATGTGTTTCAGTTTCCACCAGGAATGGGTAGTGGCGGGCACACTGTAACGTTGACGTCGGAAGAACGCATAGAAACGAGCCAGGAAGAGCCCCAAAAGAGCCCGAAGTTGCAACTTCGAGCGCATTGAAAACCCCAAAGCGCATCACACGCCCACCGACGTGAACAAATGAATGCTCGAGATCATGAGATGAGCGATGATTTCTGATCATTAGCCCCGTTCTTCCCTTCATTCGCAACTTCTCTCTTTACTCAGGTCAGCTCGCATACATCGGCTGCAAAAGGCGGAAGTTACAAGCCTCGGAAAACTCGTCCACCATGTTTCCTTAGCTCAAATTTTGAGGGACCATAACTCCGTTCCCAGAAGGTCTTGTACGATTTCAGAGCCATCAATAGAATCAGTATGGGGCCGTTTTCAAGATAGGCGGAAAAACAGAAAAACGATTTTTATCGTGAACACTGCCTTTAAATTTCGGGGAAAAAACTCGTTCCAGAATTCCGGAGCATTCAGCTTCCTTTTTTTCACGTCTGTCCGGTGAGTACCACAAAAACAAGAAGTATACAATACACACGTTCGAAAGCGAGGATCTCTCATAATAGGGAATATAGAATTTTGAATTTGCACGGCCTGTCGTGGAGCTTCTGCTCCTCGTGCTAGATTTTCGACCGTAGAAACGCCCTTTCAGATCACAAATAGTTTTCAGGGGCCTACTGTCTCATGAGTACGAGACATTGAGGTGTCAAGCTTAGCCCCCAAACTCCGCTTGGTTCAAACATTGGATTGAGAATAGAAAAACAAATGTGGTTTCCTGCGCGAACTCTGCCTTTAAGGTGGTTTAGAATTTTTGCATGTTTTTTAACTAATATATTTCTGATTATTTTGTTAATCACTCAGAGTAGAGGCAGGTGGTTCGTCTACCTCCTTGTTCCAGGGGAGTTCCTAAACCTTTATCACCTGCATTTGCTTCTCTA
The DNA here is from genome assembly GCA_029168955.1 of Aplectana chamaeleonis. Classification (NCBI taxonomy): domain Eukaryota; kingdom Metazoa; phylum Nematoda; class Chromadorea; order Rhabditida; family Cosmocercidae; genus Aplectana; species Aplectana chamaeleonis. The sequence continues at coordinate 164,619 of JAPDOI010000765.1, forward strand.
ACGCAGGTTTTGTGTGCTTCGCAATCGCGGCGCAATCGCGGTCAGCGTTTCTAACTAGCCAATGAACTTAGTGGTCATTTCCGAGATTTTCAAGCAGGGTTAGGCTCAAGCTGTGATGATCACGGGGGGGGCCACAGCTTTTGGCGCTAGTAATGGAGAGGGCTGCAGACCACCAAGAAAAAATGGTTTGCATTCTACGGTACGACAACTTGTAAAATGAATAGAACAAAACTATATCAAAAGAACACATTAAAAATCAGCTTAAATTTTAGAAATAATAGGGAGTTCTTCAGATACTCGTCAAACTACGCTAGAACTTCTACTGATCCTAAGATCACACTCACGATAAACCTGAGGCGTCGCACAATTTTTTTAGACGGTATGAGGCGGCCGCACTTCACATGGCCCGATCACAGCGTCATGCCTCACTTTGGTTCCAACTGTTAACGGACTAGAAGGGAATTTTACACATGACCTGCAGTGTATGGGAAATGATGGGGTTTGGCCCGTAAATAGGGAAAGTCTTGAAAGACCCGTGACGTTTCGGGAAACGTCATACTGCAAGTTGTGAAGGAAGAATAGAGTAATGAACACGTATGCTGCGTTTTACCAACGAACAATTCGGTAGGTCAGAAAAGACGAAAACCACAAAAAGGTGCAGCTTTTCTCCAAGTATCCACCATGGCTGTATTTCCTAATTCCTACGAGCGAACATCGGCTGTTATTTGCAGATAACAGCCCTCCTTCGAAAAGCACCGTACAAGAGAATACCTGGAGAAAAAAATGTTTTTCGATTTTTTCCACCATGTACACCCCCATGGGATATGATATCCAGAGAACGAAAAAAATTCTCCTGATTGAAGTATGTTTAAGAGTTCTAGATGAAGGATAGACAGGCATGTAGGTCAATAAAGTGTCACCTCCTGAAAATGAAATATGGGGCTATAATAGCCACTGAAAAAGGGATCCCTTACCTTGCCTATAACTATCACTTTCTTTCCACTTTTTTGTATGCATACAAGTCTTCCAATTCTCAACAATTTTTATGGAGCAAAATTAATCACGAATGAGATTCCAATAGCTACACAATACTTCATCGTCAACCGAAAAGACTAGCACCTGTGTCTGAGTTCTATGAAGCAACCGAAACAGAGGCGACAAGAGTGACAAGCGCCTTTACGTCTGTTCTTTCATAGAACGCAGTCACAGCTTGTAGCCTTTTCGGATGATGATGAAGTATTGATTAATCATTACTATCTCATTCTAAATTTATCTTGTCCCTTCAGAATCATATCCCCCAATTTTGTTCGCGTGTCATTCATTGAGCGCAACGTCTAGGTAAGCACAAAAAATAAATGCTCAAAAAAATGAAACGGAATGTGAAAAAGAGGCATACTAGATTAACGAACAAACAGAGGAAAATAAAACACTGCGGAAATTCCATTGCTAGATTTGAACCCATGACACCGCTCTATTCTCGCTGTCTTCTGATCCACTTCATTATCCCCTCGGCCATGGCTGCTGACAACTATGTGCTGCTTTAGTCGAGTGAAAAGAATAGTGCAAATCATGCGATCATCTCGGAAAAGGCCTATATCTAACGATTGTGCCAAAATCAAGGCGCAAAACTTTTTCAATGCTAATTTCGTCATAACCTAAGGCGTACTTAGCAGTCATTTTCAGTCCGTTTCCTTTGACTGAGAAATTTAAGTAGATTTCAATAAGTTTTTCTTATATTTTAAACTACCAAAAAGTCCATTGAGAAAACCCTGCATACATTTTTGTTACTTTATTCATCCCTCACAACTTCCACTGGGAGGTTTTCCGAAACGTCGCGGGGTCTAAAAATCTTTCCCAAGTAGGAAAGTGAGTTTTGTCGCAAATTAAGTCCAACTTTTGTTCCTGGATCTCATAGATATTCTCACATCTCTCAAGGATTTTATCATGCTCCAACTGTATCTCTTGACAGTTGACTTTGATCTGCTTTCGAGGATCGCCAATAAATGAGATAGTGCTAACTGGAATATCTTGAACCTGCTCACTAAAGCCCAGCCACTTTTTTCCACGGTCTGGCCTCAACACAAGAGAATCTCTTTCTTTCAAACTCACTGAAATTCGACCCACTCTTGAGACGATAGGGATTTCTAAAAAAAAAAACCGCCTAATGCAATTTGTTACGATATCCGCGGATATTTGTTCAAAGTGCAATTCCACATAGTGCATATAATTTTTCCACTTGGACATCCCGTTCAAAAAATCGTATCCACATGGCAAATATTTTTAGGACCGTACAATCACAGATTCTATGCCGATTTGGTTGCACTTATCGGTTCATCTCACTACAAAACCTCACTTGCTGACGTCCTTCGGCACGCATGGTGCGTCAGAACAGTGCGACGCGGCCAAAAAAGTCAGATGTATTCTCGTAGACGTAAGAATGCATGGGACAGAAGGAGAGAAAACTGAACAAAGCTAATGGGAATGTTTTTTTCTACTGCCATTTTTTTCTTCTCCCATTAGAGGAATCCGTTTTCGCGTAGAAATGTAGTAATCAAAATGAAACAATGCATTGTTAGTAGGAAGAGAGTGAAAAGCTAAAGAGAAATGAAGAAAGGTTTTCCTCTTTTTATATGCATGTTGGCGCAAGAGGTACATCGCTGATTCGATATTTATTGAAGAAAGACAAGCGTTTTTTTTGGGGGGGGGGGAAGGTGATGAAGGTTACAACGAACCTGTTCAGTTATAGGAATACAGGTGCTTCTTTTGGATGGGCGAATAACGCAAGCGAGCTATTCCAAAGCGTCATGCATTACAAGGGTTTCTTTTTGTCTTTTTCTAAGTCCACCTCAAAGGATGACAAGTTTCCAGCAGCTTCACTTAGTCCCTCAATACTTGTAGCATTTCATGAGTCATACGGCCTGTAAAGATCAAGAAGTCACTTCGTTCATTATATGACAGGTGCAGCACTGCACTGGCTGAATATTCGATGCCGCAAAATCAATTTTCAGAAGCATCATTTCGAGCAACTTCAGTTCAAATCGGTCTCTCGCTCCGTGCCTGCTAATCTTTCATGAGACTCGCGTCCCTGTGAATGTTTTCAATGGTAGTCTTCCGTGAATGCTTGGCAGTAAAGACAAAATTGAAAGCAGAGTCGCTTGTGAAGTTTCCTCTGAATAGAAGAGTCATAGACCCGCTACTTTCCGGAAAAGGGATTCATCAATTGCGAACTAATCCATGGGTCAAAGAACACGTAACTCCGTCTGCAGGGGTTTGAAAGTTTCGATCTCGAGTGACAATTCGCCTCTGCATCCTCGTTCGCTCAATGGTCAAAATTGTGTACAGCGCAATATTGCAGACGAGATTAGGCATCTTTCATAGTTCTCACCGCAAACGCGGCGCGAGTGCCGCCGATCCAGCACCACCATGGCGAAACCGCCCAAACCGCGGTTTCACCATTTGAATCAATACTCGCTTGATCAGTTTGAGTCCTCTCCGAATACAACTGCTCCCTTTTATATGCTTGATCGTAATAGAGATGTCAGATAGTGAATGTTATTTTGTTATTTTCGCAGCGTCTTGCCAGAGTATAAACAAGTCCTCATCTGCAGAAGACTCTGCTAAAGAATTATTACATTGCGATAATACACACACTGGAACGTTCAAGTAGTCAGACTTTAGATCAAATCAATATCCTGGTCTCATATTGAAAAATATTTCCCATATCTAAGTGAAATTCACATCCACAGTGGCAGGCAACCGCTGTTGCGGCACGCGGATAAAACAAAATCGCGCGAAAAAAAAACTTGGTCCCGGCACAATTACCCTCGAGCTGTTTGCTGCAACAGAGACTAAAGTGCAAATCCTAATTTCGCTACGGGAGTATGTCACTCTGTATCGTAGTCTAAAAAAAAATAATGAAGTCCTGCTTCACCTGGACATGCATTTCGATCTGGACCTCGACAGCACTGTCTCCTTCTGGTAGCATCTTTGTGTAGTTGCTGAATAGGGCACTGACGATTTGTCCCTCACTCAACGTCCCCGGTGGACATTTTATTCGCTTGCCAAGGACCTTAAATGAAAATCACGTGAATGTGAATACGCATGAATGTATTGTTCTCGGATTGATGTAAACTTCTTATCCTCTTGGTGTACTCAATCAACGAATGCCTGAGAATGTACACGTGAAAAAAGCCAACTGCTAAGCACTCTACTGGAGCTACCTAATTAGCGCTTGAGAAAACTTAAATTAAAACCAGAAAATGGTGTCAAGAATTCGTCATAAAAGCGTTTGCCATATCTCTAATAGAGAATAAGGGAAATCGCCCTCTTTTTAACTTAAAGGCAGTGTTCACGATAAAATTCGTTTTTGAGTTTTCAGTGTGAAACACTACGCTGGCGAATGCTGGAGGGACTGGGTCGAAGAAAGCAGCGAAAACGGGCCATAAATCGATAAAAACGGCCGAGAAGTGAAGATTTCGTGAGCTCAGTACGCCTGCTTAGCCCGCTCCGCCCCCCCCCCTTCTGACGAGCTTGTGACGCATCGGACGCTTTCAATGGCGAATTGCCAAGCAACTCCTCCACGTCCAGCCTGATCGATTCGCGCACATTTCGTCATTAGCGCTCGCTTGCGGAAACTAGGAGGGCGCGTGAACGCGTTCGCGCCTTGGACATGTACGCAAGCAGGAACCGCTATTCTAGCTCATTCTGAGCGTTTTTTGCGCTCTTCCTTCACTATTCGTTCACTCACGGCAAAGCAACCCCGTTTTTTGAGTCGAGCTCGAATATGGTATTCATCGTGAACACTGCCTTTTTCCATGCACATATTGATTCATTTGGGAGAAAACTCGTTTCCGTTTAGTGCGTTTAGCGCGTGTGCTCCATCTTGTCCCACCCTCCATTTTCTCGCTGTCACTCCCTTTGCTCCGCACAAGCGCGCGAAGGAACAGAGTAAATTCGCCTTCGAAATGAAGGATACAGTCCACTGTAATGGAAAAAGGCGGTATGTGGTTGCGTATTCCCACAAAGCATACTGTAGGCTGCGCCATATCCGACTGCAATTTTGTAGTTTTTCCTGATGTTCGAAGGAAAAACATTGTAAACGTTGAAAAACGGTAAGTCCTCCTCCCTAATACACTCATTTCCATTACACCTGAAGTCTTTATCATAGGTAAACGCAGTAATAACAGGAAAAAATGAAAAAGAAAATGGAAATAACAGAGAAAAATTCTTTTTTTTCTCGTAATTAGTGCGTGTATCCTCTGTTTCGTTGCCAAATTTAATCTGTTCCTTCGCGTGCCTGCGCGGAGCGAGAGAGGCAGCGAGAAAGTGTTGGCGGAGAAGGAGACGCAGCATCCGCGCGCACACGCGCGCGATGGACAGAAATATATTGCACTTCAACAGAGAATATCTATGGCAAAGGTTTCAGGTATTTTGATGTTCGTTTGATCGAATGCGATTTCGTCCTTCTGTAATTGATCTAACAGGGCTAACAATTCCAGAGACACATATTCACATCTTTTAGAAAGGCCTATATTGAAGGCATCGTGCGCGCTGGAAATCACTCCCAGTTTTTGTGTGCAATCAAATGATTTGGCCTAGTTGGCATCACCCACGAAACCTTAGACTCCGAAAGGGCGCCCGCTAAAAGTTATGACCACCTGAAAACGGCTGTGAGGCCGATCATTTAGCACTTCTAGGTCGATCATCTATCACTTTTTTCGCAAAATGTTGATGCGAACGTCAAACAGCATAGAAAACAATTATGGCACAAACTCAACATGCAGAAAAACCTAAAAAAAATGACGGGACCAAGTCTCCAAATGCAGAAAATTTCAAAAACAATACGCAAAACATGGCGCAAAATTCGAATCACCCTCTCAGTATACTCAAACTGGTTTCACTTTACAATTAAAGGTTTTTCAGGGACCCTTTCAGCCTTTGCGTTCAATAGAGAGGACAAGCTATACAAAAACATGAAAAAATAACATGGTTTTTCCGTGTACGATGCCTTTAAAGTGGCCACTGATACCAAGTTAGTGTGTTTTCAGAAATTAACTCATTCAAACTGCAAATGACCTACCATTGTAGTGTATAGGAAGGCGAATAGCAATCTTTGTATCATCGTAGGCGTACCATAACAACTTTTCTGCAAAGATAAAGTTCACCGTGACGAAATGCGAGTGGACTGCCAGAAACGCGACTATGAATAGCGATGCCTGGAGGCGACACTCATAAGAGAACTCGGTGACAGAGCACAGCTAGCATATGACAGAAGAAGTCGGACAGCAGTGTCACACATTTTGAACTGCCTGGCACAGAAGAAAGGCAAATATGTAATTGAAAACTACCAACACAGGGATGAATTGAAGGGGGGCATGGCCTCTTTCGAGCATGAGATGAGGGATGTAAAAAAGAGAATGCTAGGCGAAGCCGCGATTTATGAATACAGAAAGGGACGACCGAAAGAAGTGGAAAAGATCAAAATGGAGACGGGTTGAACAACAGTGTTAACGATAACTTTCGTCCTTCGAGTCCCAATTTCAGAACAACTCAGGTGATTCTCGGTATCGAGCTACATACACCAAACAGCAATTGGAGCCGCGTGACAGTTGGCGCCATTCTCCGAAAATTCGGGCCACTGCTGTTGCTGTTCGGGTGAACTGGAAGAGCTCAGGAACTGAAGCCGACCAGCAAATTGTGAATAGGAGTCAACCGCCAGGCGGCTAGGGGCCGAGAATCGCCTGAGAATGTCTTGGCCACCATGTAGTACTAAGATCACAGAGAAACGAGGAAAAAGGCAATGAAACTCTTTATTTCAGTGAAACAAATTTCTGGCCTGGACTTGTCCGGTAGGATGAAAGAGTTCATGGTTATTGCGACCAAGAATGATGGGGTCAGTTCAAACTGAAAGAGTATTTTGTGCTTTTATGCAAAAAAAGTGTTAGTTCGGATCCACAGGAAAGAATGGAGCCGCAGAGAGGAGAGAATTTTCAAGAGAAAAGGGATTTCAAAGGTGCACTAGATATTTCATAGTCACAACGATATTCCTGACTTCATGACAAAAAATCGTTTCATTAGGCTACCTTCACTCGAGTCTAGACGAAGGTTGTTTAATATATGAATGGTATACAGGTCTTTGAATTCTAGACTGAAAACTGGCATTTCGCGTTTTTTCGGGCTTTCCGTACAAGGGGACTCCGTTATAAATTAAGAATGAATAGACCTAAAACTGACTTTATCGCCCACTCTTTCTGTGTCAGGGCTGGCGCATGGCGCACAATGCGCTTATGAGCTCGATTGGCAGACCAGTGGAGTGGAGTCTGAATCCATGCTGCTCAGCAGTGCTGCGGCTTCAGTTGTGCGGCACGACTTTTCTGGAAAGCATGTTTTATCGCGTGGCGATTTTAGTGTTTTGCTTTGCATTTTATTCCATTATTAACGTTTGCACACGATTCTCTTCAGCAACGTAATAAATCAAATCAAATCAAACAAGTAGTTCATCTGACTATGAGAGTAAAAAGATGGGGTAAGAGTACAACTTTCCGTGTCCCTTTTGGTGCTTCTCCCGGAATTTCATGATTTTTCAGACGGAACAGGAAAACTAAGTAATAATTGCTTTGTCGAATAATCTCGAAATCGAAGATTTTCGTGAACAGTGTTTCCAAAGAAAACAGAGGTCTGACAGTTGAAGCGAATAGTTTGGTCATGGCAGTAACTGAAGAATGAGGGGAATAATGAATGTTGCTATCAGCATAAATGAAAATACCAATACCGCTACTGTTACACAATCTTCAACAGTATTTCATGAATCACTTCTTACGCATGCATCCTCAGGATCTCGTAGTTGTCACCTGGAGCCCACAACTTCTAGCTATTGTGACATGGAACGCAAAGTAGCCTGCTGTTGTTACCTCGAAGTCAACTTACAGAACGTTTTACACTTTCTCTAGTGGGTTGGAGGTAACGGAGCATATTTCGCAGTTTTGCACGTTGTGGTGTGGCGGCAACAAGCCAATGCTGCGTCACAGATGACAAGAGTGAGGCAGACTGTGAGAGAGCGCAGACGGAATGGTAGAAAACTCTGATTGGTACTGCTCCGGATCTCCTCGCATACACGCTTTTTTCTTGGATCATTCGCTTTTCAGGTATTTGAGCCGATTTCTGGCCCGAGTTTGATGTATCCTATCATGCCACAGAATTGAATTTTCATGATAAAATTATTGCGTCAAAAGTTGCATAGAATATAGTATGAACGCGAAAATACGGGGGAGGGAGTGGTTGTTCTCACCTCGAGGTGGCCTGCTGGTGGAGCGGGGGTGTCATTCTCCACCACTTCCTCACGACGTCCAGGTGACATGGCGGAGGCCTCCAAGTGACATGGAGTTTATGTCACCTAGAGGTCTGCGGCAGGTCACCTGGAGGTCATGTGGATGGGGTGAGGCATGACTCCTGCGATCGAACTGTAAGCCGCCTACAGGTGACAACCATGAGTTCCTGAATTCCCTGTCATTATGGAAAATCAATCCGAACCTCAGCTATGGGGCGCCTAATCGCTCTATTCCTAGCCACAATATAGTCGCATTCCTGGAAAACAGCTGCGATACAGGTTACCATTTCATAGAGGCCAAAGATATGGTCGCCTCATAATTTCTCGTCTTGCTAACGGACCGTGTGCGAAGGTTGAAATCACCTGTTGCGCACCGTCGCAAGTGTGAAGGAGACCAAATGCACGCAGTACACTGACTAGACTGAAAATTATAGGACAATTACCCGTAATGCAAAAGACTGAGTCGTAAAGGATTTCAAAAACCCCAACAGCTCGTACCATACTGATCACAAATGGCTGAATCTAGTGCAGCACAACGTGACGGGAACGAGTGAAACGTGCAGACTCGATCAAGAAGGAGCCTATATTTGAGGGTAGGTGTGTTGCCGAGCTAAATTGAAATGGAAGGAAAAAAGCCTCATTTCACACTAAACTCTGAGATGGAAGATGGGAAGAGAGACAAGCGAAAGTCCCTGAGGAGAATCTTAGCATTGATTACAAGTCAGCAATACGGTTCTCTGTATCTGACTACTGCATACTTCCCAGTGAATATTTAAAGGTCTTCCACGGAAGCCCCCAATACTAAGTTCAATAATGAGAACGAGTCCTGCTGCGTCGAGTGGAAAGAGGTTTGCGAGCAAGCGTTGGATGTGTGCACTTTCAAGGGGTGTCTCCTCTATTGTGGAGCAAAAACAAAATGCCATTAATTTTTTCCAACTCCAACCGTCAACGGAAACTCGAGATGTCATGCAGTCAGCCGCGGCTGAGCCGGAATTAGCAGATACGAGAACTTCTTGGCAATACTAGCAAAAAAAAACACCTGATGCCCAAATCTAATAACTCACGACACAATTTCGATTTCTCGGCCTTTTCTTCGGAGGGCATGATAAATTAATTAGTGTTCTGTGTGTCTACACATATAAGCTTGCACCAGAACATGGCCTCTGCCATTGATTAGTCGAAATAAAAACCAATGCATTCCACGTGGTGACGTACAAGATTAGAAATGTAGTGGACACATAAAGACTTTACGGCAAACCGAAGGGATGAGAAGTCAACCGGCCATCTCCACGGTGCTCGCGGCTATATAGAGTTGCATCTATTTGAACTCTGATGAGGAATGTGAACATAATTATGCAACTCTTCTTTTTGAATGTATTCATTCAACGTAAATAAGTGGAGGGAAGGATTTCGGAGAACGTGCGAAAAGAAGTTTTTATAGTAGCACGTCTTCTTCCTCACAGTGCGTCACGTCCTTCCGCTGTCCAAACAAATTTTTTGATTATCTGTGCCCCTCATTCATCTATCCACCACCTTGAGAATCCCAATCCCGTAGAGCTGCTCGATATAGACTCTTTACCTGTTTTTCCTTTGGGAAGTACTTGAAAGAGGCATGCAGGTGGTAGTCGGCTGGCTCGAGGCCGAAGTTATGGAAGGCCTAAACTGAAGCACTATACCAAAATTCACCAGTCTCACCAGAAAGTCACAATTTGTACGCCGTAACCCTACTTGTAACTTAGATTTTTTTTAGAATTCGGGGGTTTCGAAAGATTCATTCCCCATTTTTGTTGACATAAAAGCAGCAGTCATGCTCGAAAAAGTTGTTGAGACAACTACAGTTTACTTCGATGCTGAAAGTGATGGCGCGGTTGCGGTGGACACACAAACACTACGGTGGAAAACCTGGCGCTTCACTAGATTCCGTCATCGATCGACAGCACAGCTGATATTTTGGGTGAGCTACGGTTTTTCTTTTTTTTAACGCTTGTTTCTGCTTCATTTTTGTTTCTACCTCTTTTTATATTGCGATTAGGGGGTTTTCTTAGTGTGTGAGGGGACTTTACCTTTTTTCAATTATCACACAGAAATTTGAAAAAAAAACAGGCCAGAACGAACGGCAAATTTACCTCACGCCCTGAGAAAAGCCGCTATTCGCAATATTAAAAAAGCAAGAAACAAAAATTAAGCAGAAACAAGCGTGAAAAACCCATAACCCACCCAGAATATCAGCTGTGCTGTCAATCGATGACAAAATCTGGCAGCTTTTCCACCGTAGTGTTAGTGTGTTGACCATCGCCTTTTAACATTGCCATAAACTGTAGGTACGTTACTGGGGTCGTATGGCCCCAATCAGAACACTTAAAGGCACAGTTCAACCTCAGAATCGTGTTTCTGTTTTCGGTCTATCTTGAGAACGGTCCGAAGCTGATTCCAACGATGTCACCGGAATCGTACAAGACCCCCTGGGAACGCAGTTAGGGCCTCTCCAAATTTGAGCTGCGGAAGCATGGTGGACGAGTTGTCCGAGGCTTGTAACATCCCTCATTTGCAACCAATATCTGCGAGCGGACCTGAATGGGTAGAGAGACTGAGAATGAAGGTAAGAACGGGGATATTGATCAAAAACCATCGCTCATTTTGCCACTGTTGAGCTCGAAACATGGTAAAAGGGGCGTGCCAAAGTGGCTTCCGTGTGTGGGCGCCCCAGGGTGGCTTCCCCCTATATCTCGCTTATTCGGGCGAATCGAGAGCTCGAACTTGGCAGGTGTTATGAGGGGTGGGTCTACTTCACAATTATGTGGTTTTCTTGGATTTCGCCCCTGAGCTTAGACTGTGGCTTTAACAAAAGCACAGTCCAACCTCAGACTTATTACACATCTATATTCTTCCATTTGTTTTCGATCTGGCTTTATATTGTGGCCTGCATCAGGGCGATGGCTATGGATAACGAGAAAGAACAGGATCGGGAATTCTTGCCGTTTGAATTCAAAATCTTCGAGGAGCCATAACTCCGTTCACAGTGGATTCTGGGCGATTATGGAGACACCATTGTGATCAGCGTGAGATTTTCTCCGAGTTGAAGGGAAAAACGAAAATTCGAATCGGAGGTCGGGCTTCAAAGGCACAGTCCAAGCTCAGGGACGAAATCTGAGATTTCCACATAATTGTGAAGTTCACCCACCCTTTACAGCCCCTGCCGAATGCGTGCTCTCAATTCCTCCGAATAAGCCAGATATAGGAGGAAGCCACCCTGGGGCGCCCACGCCCGGAAGCCACTTTGGCACGCCCCTTTTACGATCTTTCGAGCTCAATAGTGGTAAGATGAGAGATGATTTCTGATCAGTAGCCTCGTTCTTCCCTTCACTCTCAGCCTCTCTCTTTATTCTGGTCTACTCGCACACATAGGTTGCAAATGACCGAAGGTACAAGCTCCGGAAAGCTCGTCCACCATGATTCCGTAGCTCAATTTTTGAAGGACCATAACTCCGTTTCCAGGAGGTTTTAAACGATTTCAGAGATACTATTGGAATCAGCGTGGGACCGTACTCAAGATATGTAGAAAACCAGAAAATCGATACTGAGGTTGGACTGTGCCTTTAAGCAGTTGGATGCGTCAAAAACGAGTTAAAACTATCTAATTTGAACAAAATTGTGTAGACAAAATTTCGTTGACCCCGCCCATGAGCTGCGCAGGCTCCATCTCCAAGACAAACTCGTCCACATTGATTGTTCGAATACTGTCACTTTAACTAGTTTTTGAAGCTTCTGACGATGTAGGCGTTCTATGTACATAGTACAGGCCGTAAAATCCCATTCGCTTCGCTAACACAACCACTTCTTCGCTATTTTAACCGAGCGGGCATTCTGCGATTAACTCGTCCACTTTGGTTCCATAACAAAAACAACCGGTTATTTCTCTGTTTGCATCCAGGTTTTGTCGGTTTTTTCGTTAGTTTCCCCATACTACCAGCACCATACCTTCGACTTATGTCGTGAAATCGATACAGTTTACCGCAATGTTAGAAGGACATGGTGCGGTTGCCGTCCCACTCTGAAATTACTGTGGAATACGCCAGATTTCATTATCGATTGACAGCACAGCCGGTTTTTTTGTGTGAGTTACACTTTTTCCTTTTTCTTCTTTTTTTGCTCCGGCATTATTTTTGTTTCTGACTCTTATAATATCACGAATAGGGGCTTTTCGTAGTATGCAAGAGAAATTTGCCGTTTTTTTTCGATTAAACAGTTTTGGAAAAAGAACACATCAAAGCCCGAACAAATGGCTAATTTCCCTCAATCACACTAGGAATAGCCCCTATTAGCAGTATTTAACAGTCAGAAACAGAAATAATGCCGAAGCAAACAAGAAAAAAAAAGAAACACCGTAACTTATCCAGCAAATCAGCTGTGCTATCGATCGATAATGAAATCTGGCGTCTTCCACCGTAGTTTTGGTGTGTGACCGCACCCGCACCATGTCCTTTTAACATTGCGGTAAAATATACCATTTGTTGAGCGTGTATGCTGCCTCTATACCAAAACATTAAAAATAGAGAGTGGTTTCCTGCACTAACGATGCCTTTCAATAGTTTTTTCGGATCCGAGAAACGTCTAAATTGAATGGAGTTAATAAAAGAAAAGGACGCCGATGTGAAAACGCGTGATAGCGCATCCTGACGAAATACTGCGAGCGGTTCTGTATAAGATTAGTCGACGCGACCAAGCCTACCTCAGACGAGGTGTCCTTAAAGGCACAGTCCAACCTCGGAATCGTTCCTCCATTTTCCTGCCTATCTTCAAAACGGTTCCATGCTGATTCCAATGATGTTTCCAGAATCGTACAAGGTCACCTAGGAACGGAGTTATGACCCCTCAAAATTGAGCTATGAAAGCATGGTGGACGAGTTATCCGAGGCTTGTAACTTCTATCATTCGTTACTGATGTATGCGAGCTGACCTGAATAAAGAGATATGCTGGGAATGAAGGGAAGAACGGGATTTTCTATCAAAAACCATAGCTCATCTCGCCACTATTGAGCCCGAAAGATCGTAAAAGGGGCGTGCCAAAGAAGCTTCCCGATGTGGGCGCCCCACGGTGGCTTCCTCCTATATCTCGCTTATTGATAGGAATTGAGAGCTCGCACTTGACAGATGTCATGTAGGGTGGGTCTGCTTCGCAATTATGTGGAAATCTCAGATTTCGCCAATGAGCTTGGACTGTGCCTTTAGGGATTCTAATTGCATGTGGAAATCAAGGTTAAGGTGAGTAAGGTTCGAGATTTTCATCTGTATCTCTTGTATTGCCCAAGGCGTTTGACCCGTAAATTTCGTTGATGTTTTGGGCTGCCTGCCGCGTGTAATACCTGTGGCCTATAGTTGTACACGAGCGAAATTTTCGAAAAATTTTCGGTTTTTTTGAAATTTTTCGTTCGTTCGAAGTTTCGCCGAACGGAATTTTTCGAATTTCGTTCGTTCGAAATTTTTTCGAACAAAAATTTTTCAATTTTCGTTCGTTCGACATTTTTTCGAAATTGTACAACTATACCTGAGGCCGTATTCATGAAACTGCGGGAGCCTCCCGGAAGGGTTTCTAGAACCAGCCGTTGTATGGGGCTGGCGGACTTTGTACACTCCCGGGAGACTCCCGTAGTTTCATGAATACGGCCACTGGTCTGGCATGAACGCTCATGAGGAGGTCAGGGAGCCGCTCTAATTCAAAGGTGATCCAAAGCCCATGCCGTCCACATTGCGAAGAGACGCAACCTCACTACGCACGGCAAATTCCCCGCCTAAATGCACTTCTTTCGGTTTCATCGGTGCTTATTTTATATAACTATTTTTTTTTCCTTGATGGTTAATTATATTTTGAATGAAGTTTTCATTTTGCTTTAATATTTCGGAAAAAATAAAGGCAGTGTTCACGATAAAAGTCGTTTTTCTGTTTTTTTTGCCTATCTTGAGAACGGTCACACCCTGATTCCAACGATGTCTTTAGAATCGTACAAGACCCTCTGAGAACGAAGTTATGACCCCTCAAAATTCAGCTAGGGAAGCATTGTGGACGAGTTGTCCGAGGCTTGTAACTCCCGTTTTCTGCAGCCGATGTGTGCGAGATGACCTGAGTAAAGAGAGACGTTGAGAATGAAGGAAGAACGGGGCTTTTGATCAGAAACCATCGCTCAACTCACGATTTCGAGTGTTCCTTTCTTCACGTCGAGGGGCGAGAAGAGGCGGGACCAGGGCTGGGCACACGTCCCGGCATGGCGATTCTGAATATGCACCCCCCCCTTAGCTCGGTAATTTTTAGGCACCCCATTATGGGAAATCGAAATCGGTTGTTTTCCGAATAGTTGGACAGCATGATCTTGAATTCCTGATTTCGATAAACAAGAACATAAAAAAAAGCACTGAATAGAGAAAATTCCGAAAATGGCAACAAAAAGGGTAGTGTAATTTCTGAACTTCAAAACAACCCCATGAGGAAAATTTGTTAGTAAAACGGTAAGTTATGACAAAAGATAAAACATTTTTCAATACAAAACAATTGAACAATTACCTACAACAGAACTACTACTATTGCGATAATTAATGCTTCCTGTCGAATGTTTTCATAAACCTATGAAGGATTAGTTAATCTGTGTTTGATTGTTCTGATGTGGAAATCAGAACTATTTCAAGTTGTGGAACAATGTTAGGATTCATGTGATTCGTAGGGAGTAGAAAACCCAAGTTTGACCCTCCTAGAATGCCGCAACCGCTTAAAAAACCGGCTTGCCGTGCGATACGGTGTTTGTACGCAGCTACACAGGGCACACGGGAATGGACGCGCACACAATATTAATAAAAAATGTATTTTATTACAGAACGGGGAGGAGAAAAGGATTGAAACTGAAGGAAATGGAAGATGGTAAAGGTGGTCTATTCTGGATGTACCCATTTCAGAAATTTAATGTAAATTAACAAAGTTAGAGCGGGTGTAAATATTTAGCCGTGATAAGGTTCATTCAAACGAATCTAGTTGATCAAAACTAGGATAAAACTGAGAGCAAAGGATATTGTGAGAAAGAGGAGAATCTGGCAAACATTTTAGCATCAATGGGACCGGTTTTTAATGTGATTTAAGGACCTTAAATCTCGTCCCGGTTTTACCCCGAAAACCGGGACAAAACCGGGACGAGTTTTAAGGTCCTTAAATCACATTGAATATCAAACCTATTGCTACTGAAATGTTTGCCAGATTCTAATCTTTCTCGAAATGCTCTTAGTTCTCATGTTTATGGGTGTTTTTAATCAACTAGGTTCATTTGAATGAACCTTATCACGTCCAAAAATATCATTCCGCTCCAACATAGTTTGTTTACATTAAAATTCTATATTGGATACATTGAAAGAATCCTACTTCTGCCTCCTTCCATTTACTCCAGTTTCAATCATTTTCTCCGCCCCGTTCTGTAATAAAATACATTTTTTAATTATTATTGTGTGCGCGTTCACTCCAGTGCGCGCTGTGCAGCTGCGGACAAACACCATATAGCACGGCTAGCCGAATTTCAAGGGATTGCGGCATTCAAGGTGGATAAAACTCAGGTTTTTATGTACAGGGTACTTCTCAATGAGGACGACACGGTCATTCGCTTCTTTCATAGTGACATGCAGTCTTCAATTTTTACAGTTGGCTCTCTTCATGAGTCACATTCTCATGAATTAAAATCTGTAGACTAGTTGTAATGATGACTGTGCTATCTGTACTTTCAAACTGTCGAAATAAATCCTAGCCTGCTCGGATGAGTCCGGGCAGAGTAAGCAGCGTAGCGGTCGGTCATGGCAAAGTACAACAGTGATATGAAGATTTTGATATGATAAGCCCGATAAGCCTTGAATCGACCGGCTCAAAATGAGCGACCTAGGCTATACATCAGTTCGCTAATCTTTTTTTGCACTTGAATGATAGTTTTCCTGGGCGCTGTCTTAGTATCTTTGCCTCGAATCGGTAGCCACCCGCGTAATCAATGAACGTTGCATCAAGGAAACATGACATCACATCAATCCTTACTTGCTACAAGATAGCAGAGTAGTGTATTCCTTGATGAAAGCAAACTTTGACAGCAGCTATGAATTGTTGCGAACACAACCTGCATCTCTATCAATAATTTGAATTCTTTTCGTGTTCGGCTCAAAAAGCGGGGAAGAAGATATGACAAATTAGAAGAATAAAGCGTACTATTTTTTTTCCTGGAATTCGACAGAACATGCGCTTCGTTCTTTTTTTGGTGTTCGGTTTAGGCACCCCCCTTTGCCCTCTCTGCAACGTCTAATATGCACCCCCCTAAGGTTACCCGGGACGCGTGCCCAGCCCTGGGCGGGACTTGCCCACAGCGGCGGGGTCTGCCCACTTTCCTAAGCCGTTTTGCGGCTCCTGGGTAGCTTTTCATCCCGTTTTTTCGACGCTGTTCTGGTTCTGAGAGTCACGAGAAGCGTTTGTGATGAAAAATTCGAGGATGAAGTTTATCGCGAACAGTGCCTTTGAGCTGGGAAGCATTACAACATAGAGGTGATCGCAATTCGAGCAGTTTTGAATAGCGCAAGAGCATGTAGTTGTCTACCGCCGAGACGGAGCGCCACGACGAATTACATACAATGCCCAAGCTGATTTATGTACGTTCTCGGTATCAGGTTACAGAGGGGCATTTTATCAACCTTCTCTGTGATGCAGTTAGAGACCCTCACACTACCCGTCTCAAAAGGCAGCTAAGTCGTAGCGAATGCGAAATACGAAACGAAAGCGGAAGTGAGCACTTGATCGTACCATATACAATGGCAGTTTCCTTTGGAAACCGGAGAACACTTTTTTGGAGAAACGCTTTTTTTTCGAATCTCCCCTTTCTGTCGTCGAAGGGGGTGTTTGATACGCTCACGGGCAAGAACTCTGGAAACTCATTTTGAAATGCCTCAATGAATTGCAATAAAGGTCCATATCACATTCGTTTGAGGATGCTTGATTAATGTCGAAAAGCTTGCAGAACGTTTCCAAAGCGGTGAGAAACAGCAGCAGCAGAACGCTTGCACTAGGCGCGCAAGGGTAAACCCGACGTCAGACACTAAGAAGAAAAAAAACTGTAGCAAAATGGGATAGAAATAGCTTAAGCCACTATTGAGAACAATGGGAGAGCAACGTCACAAAGCAAAAAAGGAAACGACGCTATTCTTTGCTGCTCCTAATGTGAGCACTGAGGAGGAATAAAATTGATTGGACATGATTTTAAAGGAAGGAAGAAGGAAAAAGATGACCGAATAGCTAATACTTGCTACTTTTTTGCTTTACGACGGAAAATAAGAATTTCATTTCTCTACCAAAAAATCTAGAAAAGTTTCGATTGTGTGGCATTAGAAGACATATGAGGAGCTGTCAGATTGCATTATGCACTATGTTGAAAATCCTAATGAAAAAAGGTAAATAAAGTTCTTAGCGTGAATCAGTCCCAGATAATGAGTGTCTCGCCCTCTTCCCTTCAGAGTACAGGAGGTTGTTGAATGTGTCTGGGTCTATACAATGACTTATGAAGGTGAGAGGCAGGAGGGATTGTCGATGCCCAGAGTTCTCACTCTCCTAAACGAGCCCAGAGTATCGGAAGCTCTGGTTGGCCTTGGACAAGGATTGATCACTCGACGATGTGTTGCGACAACAGTGCCTCCTGCCACTGCGCCGCACGTGCCTGGGCGACTCTGATACCAGGCAAACAGCAAAAATCGCTTGAATAAGGAGTTTTAAGGGTGTTTAAAGTGGACGAGCAGCCAGACATTGAATAATATGTTTAAAAGGCACCGATAACTTATCAGAAAGCGAAGGATAACCAAGCCCTTGAACCAGAAGGACAAACCAGAACAAAAACGTCAGCCGCCGTCCGAACATAGCTGAATGTTTTACGGAAGTGAATTTGCGACGCTGCCAATGATTTCGTGACATTAACCCATCACTTATTACAGACAGCAGAGCTCATTATGAGCGAAGTCTTAAGACAGGATGGAGGCTCATGATTGCCTACATAGGGCCATCATGACGTGTTTTGGTGTTTCAGACGACGCCGGGGCGGTAATACAAGCCGTGGAGTCTACTCTCGTAATTATCTCAACCACGGTTATGAGCAACCATGCTGCCTTTTAAAGCAGTCTGGTCTATTAAGACCACATAGGCTAATGAGGTCCATCTGAAGACAGCAACAAGCAAGAAAAAACGTAAGAAAAAATCGGTCTCTTAAAAATCGAGAAGAACCGAAGTCGTGATGACAGAAAATCATCGAAAGTCAAAGACAGTGTTCACGATAAAAACGGACTTCGAGTTTTCACGGGGAATCGAATGTACCGGGGTCCATTGCAACAGAAATTGCAAAAGATAAAAACGAATCATAGACAGACGTATACGGCCCTCATGTGTTGTGGTCTCGATGCAAAAAATTGGAGAGAATGCCCGTCCTTCGCAGTGCGAAACATCAGGCTATTCCATTCAAGCAAAGTGGTTCCGAGTAGAGTTCGAACCGGAAATACATACTTTTTCACTCCATTTTTGGGCATTGAGACCTCAACCAGCCCTCACACTTGCTTTTGCTATGCCCGCTCCGCCCACTCCCTCAGCGGCCAACGAGGAAATGGGCGGTTAGGACATAGCGCATACCAGTTTGAGGACCGTGGGCGATATATGGCTCGTTTTTAGCCGTTCTTTCGCCATTGTTGTTCCACTGGACACGGTGCTCTCGACTTCCGGTGAAAACTCGAAGACTGTTTTCATTCTGAACACTGCCTTCGAATACTATCGGTCTAGCAAGCGACTGCTGACAATTGTGGCTCATGGTCATTGACCTCGTCAAAGGAGTTACCGATTAGTGCTGAAGTTTTGAAGGCATTTTGATTCATAACTGTCTACGAACGTATTGTTTCCGTTTGGGATTTAACCTGATGCATGGACCAGGCGGCTGGCCTTGCGGTGTTGGCGGCCTCACTGGAGAATGGGATTTCGATTCGCGCGGGGTGATCTACCGTCGCAGCCCCGTCCATCAGACTAAAATTATTACGCGAACTCTATGTTACCATTCGATTAGACCTGCGATATCTACTGGAGATAATCTAGATTCGCTCCTTCACATTTGAGGCGTTTAACTACTTCAACGGGACCATTTCTATGGGTTTTGGACTATGGGTCTTGTAAGAGTGTGGTATGCTCGCAGTTTCAAACCAATCAGAGCGTCTTTCGTAATTCAACCCCTAGGAATGAGGTAACAAGGACTTTTGTGATATCAGCTCCATGGATACATATAATTAGGAAATCTTAATTCCAAAGTGTACTTTTTGTTTGCAACGACGTTGAACACAACAACACAAGGAAACACAGTCTCGATTATGAAATCAGGTGTACCTTCAGTACATCGCGCTTTTCAGAGGTTAGAATTAAGCCTTCTGGTTTACGTAAGCAATGGTTTGACGCAAACTAACCGAAAATTTCTCGTGAGCGAAAACGCTTGTGAGGAAGGGGCTCTATATTAGGACCGCGCCTTTCTCCTTGACCTCAGCCATTTGGCGGGAAATCATTCGATCGATAGCCCTCATCTCTTCATTCTCCCCTGGGACTGTTTCCTTATTGAATGACGGACAAAAATGTTCTTTTCATTTAAATATGAAGCCGCGTTCAGCAATCGGGTGTGAAATCACTCGATCGATGGCTATCCTCTCTTTGTTTTCCCGCGTGCAAATTATCTCGTGAAGTGGCGTCGCGGCCTCCACATTGAATTATACAGACCATCAATCTTACTTCAGCGCTTACTTTGACATGTTCTCACCACTCAGTTTGAACTGTGGTGTCAGCGGGTCAAAACGTGCGGCCAGTGTAAGCGTGTTGAAACGCTCGTTTTTAATGGTGGTGTGCCGTTGTTTTCATACTTTTGATTTCCTGACAAGTGCCGATTTTTGATCTGTGGCAAAACCAGCGTTTCGGAATGTTAGGAAATTAGGTGGAAGTGGTACGACGGTTCCCTTAAAGGCAGTGTTCACGATGAAAATTTTGCCCATTTTTCTGGCGGAAACGTAAGCATTCGGTCCTTCTACTAAGAGTAAGAACGGAAGTGCCAAGAAAAACGGTCGGGGAATGAGTGAAAATCTCGTGGGCCAGCCGACCCATTGGGCCACCCCGCCCACGTCCTAGAACAGTTGTCCTGCTCAAAGTCGGAACAGTTGGTGTTCTTCTCATCAAAGGAACGGTATGGAGGGTGTATCCGTAAAAGGGATAGCTGCGGACGCCGATCGACCACTGTGTTTTTCGTGGGCGCAGCGCAGGCCGACGAGGTGTCCGCAGTCATCCCTTTCGTGGTTACCCCAACAATAACCGAATTTTGAATACTCTTTATCCCGATAAAATTTATAATCCAAGAATGTGCATTAAAACATTTTATTTTTGAAGAGTTTTTAGGGTACAAGGAACAGAAAAATAAAATCACTTACCCAGGAATTCCAAAACGCAAAAGGATTTCCGACGTATGGTTCGATGTTTTGTCGGCAGTGAGCAATACACGCGAACAGGCATAATTATAGCCTATAAAACGGCGAAATTCACTTGGTTCCTACGCGCGCTGGTGCGCAGCGAAGGTTAGAGACACTGAGAGATCGTAGGGCAGACGGAGGCCGAGGTGTCGTGCGCGCCGCTCGCGCCTCGAATGATGGGGAATACGACGTTTTATAGAAGGTAAATAATCAGGACGTTTTTTTTGAAGCAGTTGAATCTCCAATATTTGAGAAGTTTATGGGGGCTTTTCCCCTTTATACTCTACTTTGTGAACTTCCCTTCTCAAAAACATCAAAAACTAGGATACGGTTTTTTAACGTGAACACTGCCTTTAACGACGCATGAAAATGCCAAAAAGTGACAACTTTCACTCAATTTCGTGCTATTCCAAAAAAACTGGTTCCGGCGTGGCTCAAAAAGCGGCATTTGCAGCGGCAACAAAAGTATGAAAAACGTCGCAACTCCGCTATACGTTTGAGATAATAATCGAGTACAGAAATCAACACTACAGACGCGGCAAATGTATTGATTCATGGCCGGCTTCTGGGGTAGAGTAAGTACCGGCAGAATCTATGGGAATGAGGCAACGACGAATTTCAAAATCAATTTCATCATTGTTTGTGTGGTTCACCGCTAATCCTCATCGTCCATTTTTGAGATGACTTTTTTCCGCTCGTGTACATGAGCTATGCAGACTATAAACAATCCTTTCGAAGGAGAGTAGAGTAGAAAATGATGTTTGAACGGTTTTACCTCTCGCTGCGCCGTTAAAAGATTGCATTCTTGCAGCAGAAAGATTTAGCGTTACACAGTTATTTCTACGGGCCTTGATTACGCAAATTTCCGAACAGTGTCTAGAATCGTGCAGCATATTTACTGTACTTGGGAGGGTTTCTCACAAGTCTCTTCCTCAGAGAAAAATATTCCAAATTCACTAATATTTCATGCTTTAAATTCTGTCTGTTGGATGATTCCAAAATGAGAAAAAAACAGCAAGGACGCAGCGATTCCGAACAAAGGCTCCAACATCCTCGATGATTTGCTTTCTTTAAAGTGGCTTCGATGAGGGCCTGCTTCAAAACAACCATGGATTACTACAGTCGATGAACAAATGTTCACTAGCTTTGTGTTTTGTTAGCGACATACATAAATACGCAGAAACGCAGCGTGAGTAGACATTGAGGCTACGTGCAGCAGGAATACAGTTTACCCCAATATTGAAAGGCGATGGTGTGGTTGCGGTCGACAACAGAGGTGTGCGGCAAAGGAATTTGAAATTTCGGCAAACGGCAACGGCAACGACAAATGGCAAAATCTGTTTTGTGCTATAATATACCAATATCTGTTCAGCCATGTGGTGTACCATGCAACATCTGCCAGTTACTGTGTGCCTAGCGTTTGACTAGCTTTTACAGGAAGAAAAAAATCCCATATATCGAAGCTACTTGGAGGCCTCATATGATCAGAAAACGCCGTAAGCGCTGTTCTGTATGTGATCTGTATAGGAGTCGATATCAATTCCAACAAGACCGTTACCCTATCCCTCGCCGGACATTAATCGGTTGATTTCCCTCTCTCTCATCAAAGTCTCAGTACAAGCAGTGCCGATCCAAAGGTTGGGCGTCCTTTTGAGTAGTGCAAAATGTGATTGATATAAAAAAGGATTCACTCTGAAAGGCGCTTGCGGTCAGCGCGACCCAGCATAGTTATTCCGGGGGCGGGCAGCGAATTCATGATTTTTATTCCTCTCACTTCAAACTACGCTTGAATGGTTTCCCTTGTGAGGCTACAGGAATGGAGTGAGACTAGTCTAGCTGAATGAGCTGTGAGCAGCCTTTGAATTCCCACCGGAAATCAAGAGCTCCGAGGGACATGTTGATCGAACACACAGAAAGAGGGGCATCTAGTGACAGTTTGACTGGTACTACGCGCGACGGAAAGCCGCTGCGCTCACTTCGTCGCTGAAGCGCCACGTGTAGTGAGTTTAGTCAGCCGAGCAGCTTCGGTGCGCTTCCCTTTCTGGGTATTCGGCCTAAAAGCCGGCACGAGGCCCATTAAAACCACATTATCGGCTAAAAGCGAGCAGTAAATCGCTCTACACGGTCCCATACTTGAATGTGGTGTTCTCGCCCCACCCACTTTCCCTGTGGCTATAGAGGAAGTGGGTGGGGGGGGGGGGGCACACCATGTCCAAGTTTCGGGGCCGTATATTGCAAGTGGTTGCTCGTTTTGAAACGGTTACGACATTGTTGTTGCAATGGATCTTTCGATTTCTGATGAAAATATGAATGCGGTTTCAATCATTGCCTATAAAAATTTTTCAGTTTTCCTTCTTTCACACCATTTCTTAACAAACTCAGCTCTGCCATTTAGTCAACCCTTCGGTTCAGCTAATAATTTCGAAATTGGAATTATGATTGAACACCATCCTTGATGACCGCTGTGAACATTTTTAAATTTTAAAAAAGCTGGACAAAGCATTAGCAGAATTGATCGATTCCCTGTCACAATTATTACCATCAGCCCACCAACCGACGATAAGCGGGCAGATCTACACGAGCTCTCAACGGGTTCATATGTCTGAAAAGGGCAGCTTTTAAGCTACAACTTTGTATCATTTGGTTTTGTAATGCTGGAACTTGCAGGAATCGGTTTGCCTCTGGAAATGGACTTTTCTTTGCCTTTCTGGCATTTTCGAGGGGCCAAGAATTTGATGAGTGAGAAAAGACATTCGGAGGCTCCCAAACAACATAGAACTTGAACGAACTCCTCTGATTACCCAGTGTAGTCAGGATTTTTTCATCTGTTTAATTCTATTCACTGCGGCGTGAGCGGGAGCTAAAGAAAGTGAAATAGAATTTTTTTTTCAATAATAGTACTAAAGGCAGGATTCGTTCGGTTGGAGAAAAAGATGGCTCCAATTTAGGTTTTGGTTGTCATAGTACTGAGCTTCGGGCATCCTTTTTTAGTTGTGGAAGATGTGAGATTGAAAAATTTGCTTGACAATACGGGCGTTTTACCGGTTTGGATTTCGAAGTCCAAAACCGAGTCAAACTCAGCCCTTCTTGAGAGAGGGCAGGGGGACCTAGTCAAACACTTCTGTCATTTGCGCTAGAGATATCAATATTTTTACCGATTTAGTGGGAACATTTACACATTGCATGAGCTGGAACTAGTAGCTGAAACTAGTCAAAATATTTACTTGTAGCAGCTTCGAATCGCTGACCAATACAGAAACTGCGGTGAGGGCGAATCTTGTAGTTCTAACGCAATTTTGCCAAAAATTTGCCGTTCTAGACGAAAATTTCCGCAAACGGCAAAGGCAACGGCAAGCCCCAAAAATGGCCGGCAAACGGCAATCAGCAAACGGGAATTGCCGCACATCCCTGGTCGACACACTAACACTACGGAGGAAGCCCTGGCGCTTTGCAAGACTTCGTTATCGATCGAAAGCACAGCTGATATTCTGGATGAGTTCCGGTTTCTCTTTTTTTCACGCTTGTTTCTGCTTTGGTTTTTGCTAATGACTCTTTTAATAATGCGAATAGGGGCTTTCCTTAGTGCGTGAGGGGATTTTGCGGCTTTTTTCTCCTTTTTGAAGTAAAATTTAAAAAAAAAACTACCAGCGCGAACAAAAGGCAAATTCCTCTCACGTACTAAGAAAAGCCTCTAGTCCCAATACTAAAAGAGTCTGAAACAGTAACAAAGCTGGAACAAACGTAAAAAAAGAAAAACCGTTACTCACTCAGAATATCAGCTGTGCTGTCGATCGATGACGAAATCTGGCAAGGCTCCAGGTTTTTCACCGGATTGTTAGTGTGTCGACCCCAACCATCGCCTTTTAAACATTGCGGAACGCTGTACTTGGCAAAGCTTGAGACCTCAATGCTGCGTATGTACTATACATGGTATCCGAATTACTCCTTTTCGGATATCCGACCGGATAACCGAGATTGGGACAATCCGAAATAGGAAAATTTGAAAAAGCGCATTATCTGAATTGAACCAACATCCGGGAAATTTAAAATCAGCATTATCTAAATCGAACCTTTATCCGAAGGGTCAAAAACTCGGATAAAATTCGGATAATTTTCGGATAAAATCGGTTAATTTTAAGAGAAAATCGGATAAAATTGCAATAGGCCACGCCAATTTTTCCGTACCGCCTTCTAGTTAGTACATCAACCCACGATTTTCCTCCTCCTTCCGAAATCGGAAGAGTCGTTGCGGCGCGGAAAAATGGGCGTGGTCAAGTGAGATGACCAAGTGGCCAGTCATTCAGTGTAGAAGTTTTTTTTGGGTCTCCGGAGCATTGACAACCCGGCGCGCGAGGTGTCCGAGTCAGTATGATGAGCGCAGAGGACGAAAAGAAAGGCGCTGCCAGCCGGCCTGGCACTCTCTCCGCCGGCCAAAGTGCAAACTGGCTATCTCTGCGTCTCCGCGGAGAGGGATCATTTGCTTTGGCTGTACAGTATAGGGATTGGAGCAATCGTAGTTTGGGAGGGGACTCAGCATTCCAAACAGGAGTGACAGATGCAGCTTTCATATGTCTGGAGGCTCAAAATAGAGTTTCTAGGAAGGCAATGTCTGGATAACGCGATCAGTTATCTGATGTGAATGAATTTCCAGCGGTCCCCCTTGTAAAGGTTGGCACCCAGGAATGAATCTCTAGAGTATTCAATTCCTAAATTTATCAACTGAAAGGCGTTGTAGGCTGTGCTTTTTCCATGGGGTTCTACACGAGAATCGGTTAGCAAGTTGGTTACTTATTACCAAATGATTCCATACGGTCGTTTTGTAACAGTCGTAGATGCGAAGCGGACGTTTTTCAAAAAAAATTCAGCTGTGAAAATGGTGAAAACATTCTCAAAGTCACACTTCTAGCTAAATGGGTTTCTACAAGCAAAATCATTTCGACGGTGGCCGAAACGCTTTAACAAAAAGGAACACGAGGTGAGTGGAGTGGGGGAGTCTACAAGGAATTGAACATATTTTTTGGGGACGATTTCCGTGGATACAATTTCCAAGTCCCCGAAACGAACCGTTGCGTTAGTCCACATGGAAAGGCCCTAGACTTTTCGAAGGACTTTTATTCATTTGAGAATGTTTATGCGTTAGTCATTGCACTTGTCACTGCTTTTTCACTGGTTCGCGTTTCTGAACAGCAGAATGAAACCGTTTGTGTGATTTTACTATCATCATTTTTTTTTCAATAGTAAGTATTAAGTGCCTTTTTTTCTGTACTAGAATAGAACCGAAGAAAGAGAAGTCATTTTTGGAACCACAAAGTTCTTATATGATAAATAACAGAACGGTCTTATTTTGCGAGTTAAAGTTTCAGCCACGGGAATCGGTTATTGAGAAATATTGATACTTTTTCGTGGACTCATCCACTCCACTTCCCTAATCCTCTTTATTTTTGTTGGTACGTTTCTGTAAGCACCGAATCACATTTGCTTGGAGATCCCCTCTCTGACAGAACTTACTTTGCTCTTTCTTTATCGCAAGTGTAATCAGCGGCGTTAGCAAAGAATTCAGTAATTTTGCTGAAGAAATTGCGCAGTGCTATAAAAAGTGAGGTTTGGTAGAGCAGCGTCAGCATCCACATTGACGAAGCGTTCGTGGCTGTTTACCAGAATATACATCAAAACCCCAATCATTCTAGAGATGCCAGTCGATGGTACAGTAGGAGGGTCTTTTTCTTTGTGTCTCCGGCGCAAAAGGTGGAGTGGAGAGCGCAGCAAGCGCGAGGGAAAGTGGGCGCGGCATGCCTGGTTGTCAATGGTACCGCAACCTTTTTTTTTGCAGGCTCATGCCGTTTAGACAGGTGAAAGAAAATGCACAGTCGTCAAATATATTGTGGCATGTGCAACTGCACACCATGCTCACACGTCACGCGCAAATATGCAAAAATCGCTCCATCCATTGAAATGAGTGTTGGGCGAAAAGTTACGCTAACCAACGGTATTTCGCCTGTAAAAGCATAACAGGCTGGTTCGGCGACATTTACAAGCGTTCAGCTTGATTTGGAAGCGAAAACTCAAAGTGGAACCAAGATAGTCGATCTTATTTCCCTATTCAGCCGCTGAGGACGTTCACATTTCCAGCCTTGAGTCAATCGTTTTGTTGTGTAACTTTAAGTTGTACATCTGAGAAGGTTGAAAAGGCAAGGGTTTTCGCAGAGTTTCGGCAGCCTTATTTGCACCAAACCTTTTCTATGACGGTTTTTTCTACGTTTTTGTACATGTAGTCACATTTGCTACAGTCGCCAACTAAAGCATCTAAACATATTTGATGCATATATGGGATCGATTTCAATAGATTGTTCTCTTATTCCGACTAAAACAACATTGGCGATAATTATACTGTAAAATATGACACCGATCAAGGTGTTTCCGGCAATATCACGATCAATGAGAGCAATGGTAGCGCTTTACTAATATTTATAGTCAATATCAAAAATAAGAAGAACGCTGCTCTTATTTTTGCGCGATTGTGGATGCTTAATCTTGGATTTCGAAAGCGTATGAAGAAGAAATGTGAGATACTGCAGCTTACTAGCTATTCAAGTGATCTAACAAGGGGAATCCTTCTAGTCATGGGATGTACTTCCGTTTGTCGAGATTCTGAGGTTTAATGTAGGTTACGGTATGCGCCATGCTACACAGGGGGCAAAACATACCTTAATAATCCGAAAATCGACAAATAAACATCAAATTCATATTCAGCACACCGAATAATCCCGGCATAGAACTTTTGAATCAAATCTGAGACTTTTACCAGCCTACCGTATACCCACCGTAACGTACCGTATTTTGTCAAAATCGATAAATGGACCTCAGATTCGTGTTCAGCACTCCAAGAAACCCTCAGAGTAAGAGTTTGAGCCACATCATTAGTAGAATTCCGCAAATAGTCGGAAGTCGTTGTTGCTCTGAATTTTCCCTCGATTGAGTGCTTTTAATATTCGTGATCAGCACACCAGATAACTCCCATTGAGTAGTATTAAGTCAAATCTGACACATTCGTGTTAAACGCTTCTTGAACCCCACCACTGATATAAACGAACGCTCAGCCAACAATCGGCGCAACTGGAAAACGCTATTACTCTTTTCAAAGAAACCCTTTTCACAAATGTTTTATTCTTCATTCTTTTCCATCGTGTAAATCAGTTTCGTATTTAGTGATTGTATTTTCTTCTAGTTTTCCTTACTTCGTGCCTTGATCAACTATATTCTCGTCCAGCTTTTCATTTTCCATGTTTGTCAGTTTGCTTACCCAATGTAATTCTTTTGAACTCTCACAATCATTTGATATGGAATCCCGCACTGATAGGTCTAGCATAACTTTTTGATTTTTCAGAGATAGGTGACTAAATTTTGTAATAACGCAATCTAATGAAGTGTCTTGCAAGCTCGTTGTATTCTGAATCGTAACTGCTAGTACAAGAAGGTAGAAAAAATCCGCCATGAAGAAGGATTGGTGAAAACATGGACTCCAAGCCGGAAATATGAACTTCATCAACGGTTGAGTAGGGAAATAAGATCGACTATCCTGTCTTCCACTGGGAGTTTTCACTTCCAAAATAAGCTAAACGCTTGTAAATGTCGCCGAACCAGCCTGATATGCTTTTACAGGCGAAATACCGCTGATTAACATAACTGTTTGCCCAAAACTCTCATTTCAACTGATGGAGCGATTTTTGCATATTTGCGCGTAAAGTGCGAGCATGGTGTGCAGGCGCACACGACGCAATATATTTGACGGCTGTACATTTTGTTCCACCTGTCTAAACGGCATGAGCCTTTTTTGCATAGTCGCTTTGCATACTTTTTACTTGTTAGTTGTCTTGAAAAACCTGTGTATGGCTAATACTGAGCATCCCAACAACGATAGAGTAATTGAAGATTCGTTTTCATATTTTTATTAATATGCATAAACGGAGATTGAAGTTTGTATGTGAACATGCTGCGAATGCAATGAAGTACTACTGTTTGTTCAATTATGGATGTTTTCAGAGGCTTGCCTTGAGAACCTGGTTTATTTTTCACCATTCCGCCTCAACTTTGTTCCGAAAATAACCGAGGTTATCCGAAGTTATACGACCGGATATCCGCATCCGAATCATTGGAATAATGGCATTATCTGAATCGATCCATTATCCCAAAATTCGAAGAAGCGCATTATCTGAATCAAACCAATATCCGGAAAATTTAAAATCGGCATTATCCGAATAGATCCATTATCCGAAAAATCATCTCCGGATAGCAAGAATAATGTGTACTCTTAACTCAGACAGGAATATTCACCGACAAAACCTTTAGTGCTGCGTCGTCTGTACAGTCGGCGCGGATCGCACTGATACTTTGCGTTCATAACTGTGTGTTGGCGCGAGCTTGGTGAACGTATGTTTTAACACATGCGCACCCGGTTTGCGCCAACCTACAGTAAGAGACGCAAGGTATTAGTGCCATCCATGCCGACGGTACTTATGGCGCTTGCTATTCAATTAGGAACCTGCCCTCAGCTATTTAGCGCGAAATCGTTCGATCGATAGCCATCATCCCCTCGTTTCTTGTGCCACTTTTCCCACTAAGCAGCGTTGCGGCTTTCCAGTTGAATGACAATGGGCATATACTCAATTTCGAAGCAAAATGTAGTTGGTTCCTTCGTGTGCGTATGCGGAGAGATGGGAAGAAAAGTGAGAAAGCAAAACGGAGAAGGAGAGATCAGTGGCACGCGTGAAAACGGTTGGAAGAAGATCGAATATCGAATGGCTTCGAACCCGAAACCAGTGCCACGACTTCCAGATAGATTGGCGAAGACCGCACTTCTAGGTCACATGAATCATGGGTTTGAACAGCTGCTATCCATGTTAACCTTTAGACTACGGCATAAGCAGTGTTATGGAAGATTGCCTAACTGCGTGCAGTTGAACAGGTGATTTCGTTGAACGTGAGAATCGCGGCTAAGTGCTATGTTCGGCAATAGGCTCAGCTTTATACTTGTTTCCTTTACGATGAAAATGACCTCGATCATGGTTGTCTCAAGTGTGAAGTTGGCCGTATCGGACTGGGGCCAGTACCGTACCGAAATGCTGATTTTGCCGGCATTCCCATGTCCAACGAAATCAGTTGTTCAGCTGCACCTGCTCACGTAATGCTCCAAAACGCTGATCTTGTTATGGCTCAAAGAGTGGTAGTTGCCGCGGTGGCTAGTGTATAGAAAGAGCGTAAGAGCAGACTACATAGATGGCAAAGCTATCTGCTGGACCGAAATGGAAAGAAAGAGCTCTTGTCAAGAACTGCACGGTGGTTTTTTCGTTCTATGCTCAGGATAAGAATGAGTTTCAATGAGACCTCCTCTATGCATTCAAGTCAGGCTTAAAGAATCACATGAAGGCTTCACATTGTCGCATCAAGCTTTTTCCAACATATGAAAAATGAAATTGGATTCAATATTGTTCTCATGGGTTGACATATCACGAGAAAACTCAGCGTTTTCTGAGAGTAAATGAAAAACCTCGCCACGACAAGGCCAAGGATACAAAATGCGAAAGGGCAAGTGAAAATTTGTATTTACACAGGAGACGACAATTCAACAGAAGAAGCCGAATCGAAGCTTTCTCATACAGTTTGTCAGAACTGAAAGGGTAATGAACCTGCAGATGCGAAAACTCGGTGATCTTCGAGCTGACGACGTCACTCGGGAAAGACAACATCTGATGAAGGCAATTTGTACGCAGTCTGCAATCTGGTCGCACTCGGGAGGGATTTCTGGCCAAGTAACCTCTGAAGAGCTTGCAATTTTCGGAACAGCTTCGTAGGTGCGATTGAGCTTGCAACAGACACAAATATTGTCAACATGGGCACACAGTACAACTTTTCAAATTCAGAAACTTACATGGTGCAATGCAAGTTTTCTTAGACTCGTTTTCTCAATCAAATGATGAGGTGAGCGAGATTATGGAAAGTTAGATCAGTTAAGCTCTAGTAGATCCCTAGTGACCTGTTGATTTCGATTATCACCAGCAGCGGAGCGGTGGGCCTCGGTGAAATATAACTAGTGATAAGGAGGTGATAACCAAAAACATGAGTTCACTTGGAATGAAACAGAGTCTAACTAGGTTCGAAAGTTAGATTGTATTAGGAACTTTTCTCCACATGGTTCCCTGCATAGCACCGTGTGTGCCTACATTATGAGCTGAATGATACCTCTTGGGCACGTAAAAAGATCATTAGCCAACATGCTCAGAGAAGAGAAACAAAAACACTGAAGCAAAAACCTGTTGCTGCGCCTGAAGCAAAAATATATGGAGCACGGAAAAGCGACGAGGAGGGAAAATTGACCTATTAATTGACGCATGAAAAGAAATAATATACTTAGTAAGACCAGTCCTGTCTTTACGTTGAGAAGATGGATTCTAAACGGACGAGTTCTTGATTTCAATGAGTTATCTGATAAGAAATCTGGCTGCCCTCAGATATGCAAGGCTGTTCTCAAAGGACATTCAGATTCCTGGGTCAATAAGGCACTAACCTCATTTTCCTTGCAGGGCACAAGGCGGCACAAATGAAATATAGAGACAAATAGACTTGCAAAGAAAAAAGATAATGCGCTTCTCTACAGGCACTCCATCATTTTTCTGGAGGACAAAGCAACCTGCCTTCAGTCCGGTGAACGCCGCGCCGTATGGAGTTATCCACTCAAGACTTCAGGCAAGTTTGGGGACAGCATCGACACTAATCGTAAAGCGCAAGTTGATCTTACCTCTGGCCTATTCTGGCGCTTTCATGAGAAATTCGGCAGGAGGATGCGGTTCTGTAAGTTTCTGGTCGTGAAGCGATGGATTATTACAAAGTGTAATTGGGCTCGAGCTCGGAGAATCTGAGGGATCCGATTAAATACGATGAAATCGCTGAAGTTCTGATGGCACCAATCTTGAACAACGCTCGATTCGTGAGAGGAGGACCGTTTTGTGGAACGCAATGGAAATTGGAGTGGTTTTGAGTCAATGAATGAATTTCATCATTGAGAAGGTCTAACTAGGGAACCTTGCAGGGCCATCCTCACTATTTCAAAGATGATGAATATTTTCCGGTCAACTCTGCTTCGCTGTCTCTGAATCTGACATCGGATTTTGCTGCGGACACCTCTGAACGAGCGTTTTCAAAGCTTGGCAGAAGGTAAGGGCCATTTTTCAGGGCGTTCCAGAAAATTTTCTCCGATTCGACTCAAAACTCTCAAACTTATTTAGGGCGCTGAACGCAAATCTTGGGTCGGTCTGGCGCTAGACTTTCAAGGGACGACCCTCAGGGGTAGGAGACGTCATGAAAAATGTTCTTCTGAAAGTTGTGGGGGATGGATAGAGTAACATTAGTGTATGTTGGGTTTTCACTATAGACCTTCCAGTAGGGCGAAAGATGGGAAAAACATCAAAAATTAGCGGGCGCACTCTCTTTAACCGTCCACCATGGCTGTGTTTTCGGGTTTTCAGACGCGAAAATTGGCTGGCTACTATACTTCGACGACTCGAAAATTTTTTTCGAATAATCGAGTTTTCGACTAAGTCGATTTTTGGAAATTTCGAATAATCGAG
This sequence comes from Aplectana chamaeleonis, assembly GCA_029168955.1. NCBI lineage: Eukaryota > Metazoa > Nematoda > Chromadorea > Rhabditida > Cosmocercidae > Aplectana > Aplectana chamaeleonis. Next base: position 197,091 of record JAPDOI010000765.1, read on the forward strand.
TTTTCGACTAAGTCGATTTTTGAAAATTTCGAAAAATCGAGTTTTCGACTAAGTCGATTTTTCACCATTTCGAATAATCGAGTAGTTGAATGACTCGATGTCGACTGTTTCAGTCGATACCAAGACTCGATGACTCGACTCGACATAAGCATACTGGCTACTACATCTAACACCCATCCACCTCAGTTATTTGGATCAAGGAGAGGGAATTTTTTTGACTCTTTTTTTCGCCATATTAATTCATTCACTCACTCACCCTCGAACTCCAGATAATCGAAAAAAATTCTGCGTGATCGAGCCAGGTTCAATAGTTTTCGATGAAGGGTCAGCAGATGTATTGGGCAACCGATTGTCGCCTTCTGAAGATGAACACTGCGGCCATAATGATAATTTTTAAGAAAGGTTTCATTGCTTTGCTTCTTACAATGGCAATGTTTTTTTGTACTATGATTCGCAAACAACTTTTATGTGTTCAAGAAAGGTGTTCTCTTTTACTCAAGCAAAGTAATGTAACGCTGCAAGTTGCTCACACCACAATATTTCTCAATGAACCCGAAATGCTAGCACAAGAAGGTGAGAAGAATAATTTTTGAATAAGGTGAGGAAGTGCTCATATACTACAGGGATTCACGCCATAGAAATTGTAAACCCAGTAAGATTGGGAAAACAACGGAAAATGTGAATGAGAAACCTCGTGGATAAACAGTCGAATAAATGCAAAACCACTTTTCAGATGATGCATTGCGGGAATCGAACCCGCAACCCAGCCTCCCTTCGTAGTTTAGCATTCCCCTAGGTTATCCTCTCGACCATGCCTGCATATTGGCTCTGGCAACTTCAATCAAGTGATACGAGGAATAGAATGCACAGTGAGCTCGGAAAGGGCTTATATCTCACGAATGGGTCAGAATCAAACCTTCAAACCTTGTAAAAGAGAATTTTCATTGTAACTAAATGTAAGCCGAGCATATTATCTCACCCCAGCTGCTTCGATTAGGAGGTTACAGGTGGTTTCAAATAGTTTTTTTTCTTTTTTTTCTGGATTATCGGAAGGTTCGTAGGGAAAACCGAACATAGATTATTGTTAACCTATCCATCCCCCACAACTCTCAGACGAACTTTTTTCAGGGCGTGTCCTCCGCCGGGGCGCCGTCCCTTGCTAGGGTTACTGCAGGTCGCGGTAGGTATATTGCCTTTTAACTGGCGTTTCCTACCTAAATATTTTTAAAATCGAAAAATGTACTTCAAAATCGTGTTCGGCGTCCTAAATGACACCCATAGAGAAATTCTGAGCCAAATCTGATACTTTGACCAATTTACAGTATAGCTGCCGTAACGTACATATTCATCGAAAATCGGCAAACGGGTTGTGGAATCGTGTTCAACACTCGAAAAAACCCCCACAGAAAAATTTTGAGCTTTATACATCGAACCATTCCGGGAATAGTCGTATATCGCATTTTGCCCTCGTAATTTCCCCCGATGGGTAATTTTGATTAAAATATGTTGAGAACTCTCAAAAAGTTTTCAATGAACATTAGATTGATTGCTCAGCGCCTCAAAAATACCCCATAGGTAAATTTTGAGTAGATCTGAAACGTTTTTTTTTTCGGAAACGCGTCCAGATACAGTTATGTTAAAAAAGGCGCTAAACAAACAAGTAGAGACTTCTAGTCTTTGCAAACCTGTAAATATTTCTTCAAAAAAAAAAGAAGAAAAAAATGCATTCCTGACAAAATGAAGAAGCTCAGAACGTCAAATAACCCTCCATTTAATTTTTCTTAGCCAGATTCATCCAAAAACTACAATACCCGCGCTAAGTTTTGTAAAAACGGGGAGCATCTGGCGAACTTGGCAAAAAAGCGTCCAATGCATGCAACTTTTTTGAATGAAGACTTTTTTGAAATCTGAATACGCTATCATAGTCACAGATTAAATTGCTACCTAATTATGTCTTTTGTGCCGAAGTTCCCTAAGAGCACTTTTTTTTGAAGGAAATAATTTTTGCAATCGTTTTTCAAAAAAACGTCGCGCGCGGCGAAATTTTGAGCAGTATTTGTACAAGTAATGGAAGAGCAATCTGTATGCTTTCTTCATAAATTAGGTACAGGTGGGGGAATCTCAAAGTTTGTTTAGGTTGAATTTTTGAAATCCTTCATTTATGAGTCCGGGGATTTCGCAACAAAACTCTGGTTTTTCAGGTAGTTCTCAAGTGTGTTTAATTGAGGGTTTCGAAAATTCAACCTGAACAAACCTTGAGATACTCTCACCTGCATTTAATTTTTGAAGAAAACATACCGATTGCTCTTCCATTACTTGTACAAATACTTCTAAAAGTTTCGCCGCATTCGCCGCGCGCGACGTTTTTTGGAAAACGATTGCAAAAACTATTTCCTTCAAAAACAAAAAGCTCTTAGGGAACTTCGGCACACAAGTGACATAATTAGGGAGCAATTTGATCTATGAATATGATAGCGTTTTCAGAATTCAAAAAAGTCTTCATTCAACAATGTTACATGCATCGGACGCTTTTTTGCAAGTTTGCCAGATGCTCCCCGTTTTTACAAAACTTAGCGCAAGTATTGTACAAAAGCCACGTTCAGCTCAGCTGCAGGAAATACGAACTTTGGCCGGTTTTAACTTTTCAGCAGATGTTGGCAGCGAAATCCGAGTTCAGATTCTGAAAAAACCGTGCGAGAGTTGACCAGAACCTCATTTTTGAATTGGAGAGGATAGCCTTTGCCTTTAAACTTGCATCTGATTCTCGAAGGGTTTCAGATACCTCGAATGTTGATAGTTTCGTGTCACTCAGATTATTGGGCAGTTCGCTCTTCGACATCTGACCGTACATTAGAGAAAGCCAAGAACGCAAACAACAAAGTAGACAAGTAAACAATCGAAAATAATAACGAGGTGGTCGAAATAGCAAACAACAGTAAATTCTGCAACAGAAGGAACTAGCGAAAATATTTGAAAAGGGAAATTCACACGAGCTTTGGAGACCTTGGAATAATTATTTTATGCCTGAGGATATGTAGTAGTGAGGTAATACGTAGTTTTAAGAGTACATATTGGGCGTGTGAACAGGAGCGCGAGGATTGAATGCGTGAGGGCTGGCTCTGGTTAGGGATGTGCAATAGCCAGTCGAAGCAGGAAATGAGAAGGAACAATCGACCATCACGGGCGGCTCCGTTTTGAATCACAGCTTAGGCGACGAGGAAAAAGTTGTGACGAGCATACTTCAAATTTCAAGATGTATTGTAACGTTGTGAACGAAATGACCATCAGTTATATGATGAGAAACAGTGGCATTACCGGAGTAAGACTCTTCCAAATAGAGGCTATGACACTGTAGACATCTTGCGTTTCTAAAAAACGCGTCGCGAGCACGCTTCTCCAGAAAACAAACTGCTAGATCCTGCAGTGAGTAAATTTGAAAAGAACCTTCACATTGAAAGACTCACGGGGAATAATTAAATTTCTGTTCTAGAAATCGAAACTCGTTAATATCTGGGAAAGTAGAGGAACGTTTACTGAGAAACGCTTGTACAGTGGTGCTATAGGTTTCCCATGGCACGAAAATCATAGGCTTTCATTCCCGTCAAATTCTCAAAACTATGCTCTCCTTCAGAGAAAGGAAGAGTGAAACCTGACTCAGTTGACGCTCTGATGCAACAGGTAGGGCTCTCACAAGTCGAAAGAAGGAGCTGTACAATAGAGTATAAAATGAGAACGCTTCGGGAAGACAAACACTTCAATTTAGGTCGTGCGTTTGATAGTATACTGCGGAAGAGCGCACCTGAAGGTAAAGACAGAGGAGCTTGGATTGAGAAAAAAATGAGCTGCACACGAGCTCCCCACGTCTGCAACGTCCCACGACTCCAGCATACACTACCGTTACCGGAATCAAATTCCAATGCAGCCGTAGTTGAAGAAAATCGTGATGGAACGATGACTAATGCGTGCTGCGACAGTGGCTGTCTGCAATCATGGAACGGAATTTCGTTCCGAGGAAGATAGCATCCTCTAGTTCGGTGTTAAATTTAGTGCGTGCAATAGCGGACTCGGGCCGCGGATGCGCGACACATCGCCTCAGGAAGTCGGAGCTCGCCACCCGCGCGCATTTCGGGCCTAGCTCGCCACCCGCTCACCTCTCATTTCGAAGAGCTCGCCACCCGCTACCCCCTCGTCCTCGCTCGCCACCCGCTATGGGTATAGCGGGTCGCGAGCGCGAGGAGATGTGGTGTAGCGGGTCGCGAGCTGTTTGCTGGCGAATCGCCCGCTGAATTGCTATCGTCCTTCCTTTATCGTGTTTCGCAACATTTCTCGAATTTTCGCCTACGTCTCACCATTCTCATAATTTTTCTGTTTCTGTTTGTTGTTTTATTTGTTTTTGCAATACTGCGGAGCTCAAACTCGATATATTCATTTTCAACTCGATGGTAAGCGTCACAGCGGCTGCGAGGGCTTTAGTTAATAGCTTATTCACTCGCGTACACACAAATCGGTCTATCCTATGTTTCGGAGTGAAATTTATTTCCGTTCATCGCCTGCATCTGCGCGCGTCTCCTTCTCCACACACTTTTCACTGTCTCTGCCATCGCTCCGCACAAGCGCACGAGGGAACAGAGTAAGTTTGGCTTGGAACCAGAGGATAAGTGCACAAATAAGCATCAGCTAAGTTGTGTTCAGGCGAGTCGGTATTCTGACGGACAACTCGTCCATCGAGCTCACTTCATAGCCTACCTAGGCAACCGGATTCGGGATTCGCTTTTTTTTGGACAGTTTAGTCTTCGTTGGACGCATAAAACTTTCGCGGTCCCAGAAGGTTCAACCCCTCCCCGGAATCCACGAGCAGCCCACGCACTGGACGAGTTACACTCCGCAGCCGCCGTGAAGGTTACCGGCGGCTATATATTATTAGCCGTTGAACCTGCCTACCCACCTCATAGTGGGTGTGCCACTGACCCCCGGAGAAGAGCGGCTTTTGGATAAAATCTCACCGCTCTTCCATTTTATGACCATATCACTACAAATAGATTATCGTGAACTAAAAAACGAGAAAAGCGAGTGAGATTCGGGGAAAGCCCACGTTGTGGTGAAATGGAGGGGGGTGGATGCAGGGTCAGGCCCCGCTGTGACGAAAGGAAGGTGACGAAGGGTTCAAAAATTAGGTGTTTCCGAAGAAGCTAACTGATTATTAAAACAGTTTAATAACTGAACTCTCCAAATTTGGAACGGTTTGATAATTGAACTCCCGAAATGACTAGAATATTTGAAATAAGAAATCAGTGAGTATCCGGAGTGAACTCCATATACAAGAAAATAGCCCCTTGGCTATGCTTTCGTTCCGTTTTCCTCCTCCGCAGCTCGCCACAAAGATATTTTCAGTCAAAAAATCCGTTTCATATCTGGCTGGATAATTTGAATACTTGATCGATATGAGCACCCTGGTTTCCGTTTAGATTTAGAAAAATGTGATCTCGTTAATGAGAAATATGGCTCTCATTTCTATTTGTTATAATTCAATCAGAAGAAACACCTGAAGTTAAGATTCCTTTATTAATTCAAAACTGACGGTAATGAATCATTCTGGAAAATCCTGGACTCTCTGAGATTTTTTTAAATATGTAGTGCTACTAAGAAAAATTACCGGTGCCATCGCAGCAGAGGAGGGGGGGGGTAGGCCCTATGATATCGCACTTGGCCACGCCCATTTTTTCATGCCGTAAAGAATTTTTTAATTTTGGAGTGGCAGAAAAACCCTGGATTAGTGTTTAAATTGCGCGGCGGCACGGAAAAATGAGCGTGGCCAAGTGCTAAATCATAGCCCCCCCTGCAGACGAAAATTCCGGATAACCGAAGCGAAAGCTCAAGCATGGCATGAATTTCAAGCGGAAGCCACATTTAATAGCTCGCCACCCGCTATCTTTCCGTCGGCGACCAGCGCTAGGCGAGCGCGCCGACGTGGTGTTGCGAGCGCGCCGCCGTAATGTGGTGAGCGGGTGGCGAGCGCCAGCATGCCAGTGCTCGCCATCCGCTACCATTCCGCTCGCGGGCCGCGCGAGGTGCTGCGCGCCGCCGGACTTTTGATTAGCGGGTGGCGAGCTCCAACTTTCTGAGCGGTTAATTTCGAGCTTCGGCGCCCACTCTCATCGGCTGATCGAGTAAATTTTTTGAAATTTTCTTCGATTTTCCTTTCTCTCACGTCATTTTTCAACAGTTTTCGATCTCCAAATCCTACTTTTGTTATACAACGTTACTTCAGTTTTGATTCCAGGAATAGCAGGAATCTTCGGGGTCGGAATCGTGGACGGGAAAAATTCGGGCACGGCCCATGACCAGGAAAAAGGTCTTCGAAGAAGTAAAACAACAGAGACACAGATCATGAAAGCAGTTCGGAACAAAAAAAAAAGATCTAAAAAAAACCAGCATCAAATTTTTTTCTGAGATTCGGGCCAGCCTAAACATTTGAAAAAATTCTGAAAAGGTTTACGATCACCGAAATCTACCAGAGAAGTCAAATTCAGTAACGAACACTAAAATGCAGGCTCTTTCCGAGCAACACCACGAAATAGAGAAAAATCATCGAAAATTGGCGGCTCCTATTCGTTGCTGACGATTCCCGCTATTTCTGAGACTAAAACTTCAACTAACGGTCCCACTATCACAAACGTAGAATTTAAAGACCCCAAACCGTTGAGAAAAAACGTGAGAAATAAGAAAAACCACGAAAAATGAAAAACCTCATATGATTAGCTAACGAGGGGCAGGCGCGGAAGCTCGTACGAAACGATGCGTCGCGTGCCCGCAGTGCGAGTCCGCAATGACACACACTAAATTTAACCCCGAAGTAGAGTATATGTGAACTACGCATATATGCGAAAATTTTGGTCTCGTCAAAGAACTGTTTGGGTGTGTTCTACGCGGCGTCCGTGGCGGTACAGTAAAGATGGCGTCAACTACCGTAAATGGGTGCCAACACTCGCACTGAGTTCATTGATTAGACTAGAAATTCTGAGACCACTCAAATATTCATTGCGTATGCTTATAAAGACGGAATAATCCACTGAAAAAAAAACAAAGTGCCTGGACCTATATGTATGTAGCTGGTTCTAACAAAGGCAGACTCTTTCTTCACAGAAATGTCTTCTCTGAAATGCGCAGTGCGAATGCCTTGAAGTGCAGGCATGTAGATGAAGGGTAGATGTGAGCTGCTTCAAAAAACCTTCTAAGACTTTCAAAAGGTCAAATAGATCGAAGCCGAGTGCAATCGGGAAACTTTTTTTCTATTATATGATATGTAGTATTGAAGGCAATCTTGCGCTGATCCCAAAGGTCTTCTTGGAATTGTTTAAAACTCTCTTCCCCTAGACGAACTCAGGTCTTGCACCTGGGATCAACTTTGCATCAGATCAAAACCTCTAAACCGATGCCTTGGAGTTTAAAGTCGAAGCCCTTAGTAGCCGCAGCGCACAACATATTGTCTGTCCGAATGAGAATGGCGGCTCATGCGGCCGGCGTGCTTTGCAGACGGCCGTCGCGTTCGCCTGCCAAACGTACCCCGCAGCCATCGACAACGAACGGGGCCGGCACCTGCTGGCAGCAAACACTGCGCCGATCAATCAGCTCTGTAGCAGTGGGGGAGATGGCTGCCGTTCGAATCCAACACTCGTTCGAGAGCGGCACATGCGACGGCCGCCTGCCAAGCACCCCGGCCGCATGAGCCGCCATTCTTATTCGGACAAACTTCAGTTGCTTCAAAGACAATGCTTACGATAAATCCCGTTTTTGAGTTTGCAGTGTAAGACACTATGTTGGCATATGTTGGAGGTTATAGGGTCGAAAAAAAAACAGCAAAAATGAGCCCGAAATAGATAAAACAGTCGCGAATTGAAGATTTCGTTAGCCCAGTACGCCTGATTAGCCCGCCCCGCCCTCCATTCTGACGAGCTTGTGGCACCGCGAACGTTTTCGATGGCAAATTGCCAAGCTACTCCACCACATCCGGTTTGATTGATTCGCGCACATTTCGACATTAGAGCCCGCTTGCGGAGACTAGCAGAAAAAAAACGCGTAAAAGAAAACTGCGTAAAAAACTCTTCAAATTAGTCCAGCCATTTCCATCGGCCAGCGTGTTGGAAAAGTGTGTCCATCGTCCATGTTATAGCCATCGTCCAAACAGAACTGAGGTGCGAATTTCGGTTATTATGGCCATGATCCAGACGGTGTTCAGCTTGGCCAGCCATATCTATTCTTCACTTCCGCACTGCCGTTCAGTCCGCAAAGTGCGCTTGATTGCGAAATCGTGCTGCGGCGCGGTTGCGAGGATCCTCAGACAGGGATGTCGGATCACCCGGGCGGTGGGATCACCCGGGCACCGAAGGCCAAAAGCGCCCCGGGGAGCCCGCATCCTTGTCTGAGGATGTTCGCAACCGCGCCGCAGCAAGATTTCGCAATCAGGGTGCACTTTGCGGACTGAACGGCAGCGCGGAGGTGAACTGTATCTAACCCGAATTTCGGTAGAGTCAAATTGTGACAGAACCATGCATTAAATGATCATAAATTTTCGGATTCTGCATTCTACGAAACACGTAAAAAGGCAGAAACAAGTTTTTCAGGGATTTCTTTGAACGGTTTTTTCTGTATTTGAGTGTCCTGTGGAAGCTTTCCCCTATTACCCCTACTTGGTAGACTAAGCTACTCAAAAACATCGAAAACTAAAATACGGTTTTCTATCGAGAACACTGCCTTTAAAGCACAAAATATAGTGATAAGAAAGCGTGCGGCTGGCAAAGAGAATCGTCGCAAACATTTAATTTGTTCGGTTGCAACTCATCAAGTTCAGACCAAATTGATCTTTCTGAAGTTTTTTCAAATAGTTTTTGCGGACCTTATTATATAAAAGGCGAGAATATGAAGTAGAGGGTAATAAGGAAAGGCATTTGAACCTTATCAACTTAGTTTCGAAGTTTCTAAATCTTCTTAATCTCTCGATGTGCAGGAACCCTTCTTTAAGCTACGAAAACGCATTGCAAAACGCGAGCCTCCATGCGTAGCTACAGATTTCGTAGAAAAGCGTATGACTTTCTCAAAGTCGAGTTTTTTTTAGAAGGCAGTTTTCTGGATAGCAACGGTCTTGAAGTTTTTCATAGGAAATTGAATGCACTCTGTTCCACTGCAACAATAACGGCTACAAACAAGCCATTTAGAGCACGCTACGGCCCTCAAACTCGGTTGTTCTATGCCCGCCCGCCCACTCCCTTAGCAGCCAACAAGGAAGTTTGCGGGTCGGGCATAGCGCATACAAGTTTGAGGGCCGTAAAGGGCTACCTTGCAATTTCGGTGCAAACAACGCATTAGTCCACCATGAACGAATGAAAAGATCAGAAACTGTATTGCTGACCACTCCTACTCATTCTGGTCGAAACCTCTCCGACATGTTGAAGTGAAGGATTCTAGGGTCTAGGTTCGTTCTAGGTGTCTGCTACATACAGTAAGGCACAATGATATTAGCCCATACTCCTCAAAAAAGGCTCTTTTAAAGGTCATCCAAATTGCTCTTAGATTATCTGGATTGGATTTACTACAGGCACAACAAGTGTACCTGGTGCACCTACATAAGTAAGTACTTTAAATTATTCTATAACTCCTTCTCGGAGTCATTTGCTATCTGAACCCAATGACAGCGTAACTCTGTGAAACCCCTTTGTGTGCCTGCGGACTACGAACAGAGAAAATCAACTTCCTCAGGAAACTAGTAATTAACGCAAATGCTGCATTTGCACCGAGGCTGACTTATCGAAGGAAAAATGCATAGAAGATTTGCTGAGGTCGGCTGAAGAAGATTTTTTTCCGCAAAACTGCTAGCGTGCTGAACAAATTCTTGTAAAGAATGAAATCTTTTCTCAATGAAAATTCGCACAATTTTCCCAGAAGAGTTCAGGAGAGCTTGCAGAATTTTATGAATAGATTGGAACTATAAAACACTTAACCTACACAATCAAATGGACACTGTTTTGCCATGATACGGCAACAGTAGATGAACAAGTAGAGGCCGCAAGGAATGCACCAGGAGTACTCCTCACGGCACATTCACAAGCATCTTGTGGTTATTCATCCGGAAAAATCATTACGGACGCCCTTAATGGGAGTGGTTTTATGTGAGAGCAGAGCTAAGGAGCTACATCGCCAATCGCCATGTTAAGATGGGTGAAGTGGAAACTGAACGAAAACAAGGCAAGAGATAGCGAATCCCGCAGTAAGCTCCTTTATACAGTCAACCTTGATTGGAACCAATACCCCATTGATTACTAACTGAGACCAGCAGTAGCGTGTTGAGTCAGATTATCTTGACAGACTTTTTTCCGATGATCTGAAGCCGTTCTAAGCAATGATTCATAGAAAAGCCAGATGAGAATCAAAGATAATCTGCAGGAAATTTTTTCCGGACATTTTTGTTTAAAGGCAGTGGTCACGATGAAAAACGTTATCGAAAAAACTACAAAAATCAGCTTAGATCAAAAACAGCTGAAAAACTATGAAGGTAGCGCGGTGAAAAACGGTCTACAATTAGAGTTTTTAGGGCCCAAAGAAGCTAGTTCGTGCACACGTGCACAGCGATGACGAAACAGATCGCCGTCTCATGCCGAGCAGTCAAAAATCATCGACATTCAGAGAACGAAATAAATGCAAATTTAACGAATAAAAACAGTTGAATAATTAAAGTATCACTTCAGTCAATGTTTTTGACTAGATGTGTACATAAATTCGAAGGTTCATTGATCGACATTCAATTTCAAGCTAGCTGATGTTCTTGATATAAGAGGTCATCGATGCCGATGATGTGGAGAGAGGCCTGTCCACCATCAAAAGACAAGAAAGTTCAGGTTTCAAATTCGGCCCAAAACAGTGGTTTTTTCGCGATTTTTTCTTATAGGTCCTACTACTCGAGACCCAGGAAAGGATTTGGAGAGAAAAAGACGTCAAGCATATTTGATCGCGACCACTGCCTTTAAAAACAGAAATCTCGTATGAGTGAATGTACTTTAAAACGGGGTCAGATGACCACAGTTCTGAGAGTTATATTTAAAAAGAAAACTGAAAATTGCCAGATTGTCTTAAACACAGCAGAGAAGGACCAAATAGCGTCCAGCAAGCGGGAAGAATCGCCATAAGCATTTGAGTTGGATAAGAGAAACTTAAAAAATACACTGGGGTTACAGATTTTAAATAGGTTTTTGCGGAAATCATTTGATGGAAAGCAAGACAATATGAGTAGTAATCATGTGTATGGCGTCATCAGGTTACTATATTTACTTACCGTCAGCCCACAACAAGGGTTTATTCCGAACTAGCCGTAATGCCGGCCTGCCGGCCGTCCTTACGGCTGGCTGGGGGCTTGGCCCTTACACCCACAAATTTCCGTCTACAGAAGAAATAATATTTTTGGTCTTCACATTTATACAGTCAACACAGAATTTTTCCTCACCTTTATATATCCTGCCGCCGACTTTTACGAAACGGTGCACGCACCACAATAAGCGCTACTCACTTTTCACGACGCAGCGCGGCTTTACATGAAGCGCTACTTACTTCCGCCCGCTTGCGCACGCTTTTCGTGAAGTGCTACTGACTTTTACAAAGCTGCACACATACCACAATGAACGGTTTTTATGACGCGGCGCACGCTCCATACTCAGTGCTATACGCTTCCTACAACGTGGGGCACGCTTCAAGTTAAGCGCTTCTTAGTTTCTACAAAGCTGGGCGATCTCCTCGTGAAGCGCTACTTACTTTTTACTACTTTGCGCACGCTCCAGATAAAGCGCTACACACTTCCTACAACGCGGCGCAGGCTTTACGTTGAGCGCTACTTATTTTCTACAATGCGGCACACGTTTTTTGTAGAGCGCTGCCCACTTTTTACAACGCGGCGCACGCCACACATCAGGCACTAATCACTTCTCATGACGCGGTGCACGCTCCTCACGAAGCGATACTCACTAATTATCACTCGGCGTACACTTTATATGAAACGCTTCCTACTTTTCGCCCCTCTAATCCTCGTCATCTGAAACTATGTCATCCAATCTGTGTCGTGTGAATCAGAGAAATGGACTGGGTTGGAGTTAGAACTGGAAAGTAGTGATTGATAAAGGTCAAAATTCTCGAACAGTCGTACCTGTTGGAAGAATAGGGAAAGTTCTATTGTGATAAGTATATCGATCAGAATTAGTTCTAGAAAAAAGAATGAAGCACTGTAAAGTTGAGGGCGCATCGTTCGCGCTGGGAACCACCCTCCGTTTTCAGGCTCAATATCATGAATGAGTCCGGGAAACCACACTGGTAATCTTCCGCGAGTCAAAAACGAAGGGTTACAAGGTTGGAAGGGGTAAAGATGAAGATCCGCCACCAGTTCTCATCAGTTAACCACGACTTTTTCATAGAATGTTGATGCGATCGTCGAACAACATGAAAAACAGTTACGGCTTAAACTCCACATGCACAAAACTTTTGAAAATGCCGGTGATGAAATCTACAAATGCAGAAAAACTTAAAAATGATTTTGGCGCAGAATTTAAATCCAATTTCGCAGTGTTCTTACTGACTTTGTTTACAATTGAAGGTTTTTCATAAGCCCTTTCGACAATTTTCATTCACTAGAGAGGCCAAGCTACACAAAAACATGGAAAATACGGTTTTCTGCACGTACGATGCCTTTAATGCGTAAACTATATTTCTACTAACTAGACATAGGGTTGAAGCAAAAAAAAACTGTGATATACAAACTTAGAATGGAATTTGCGAAGGTGTTCCAATGGTAGGCAACGGGATGGAAGTTAAAGGCAGTGGTCACGATGAAAAACGTTATAGAAAAAACTACAAAAATCAGCCTAGATAAAAAACAGCTTAAAAACTATAAAGGTAGAGCGGTGAAAAACGGGCTAGAATAAGAGTTTCTAAGGCCCAAAGCAGCCAGTTCGTGCACACGTGCACAGCGATGACGAATTAGATCGTAGTCTCATGCCGATCAGTCAAAAATCATCGACATTCAGAGGACGAAATAAATGCAAATTTACCTAATAAAAACAGTTGAACAATGAAAGCAAGCACTTCAGTCAATGTTTTTGACTAGATGTGTACATAAATCCGAAGCTGCATTGATTGAAATTCAATTTCAAGCCAGCTTATGTTCTTGATATAAGAGGTCATCGATGCCGATGATATGGAGTGAGCTCGTCCACCGTCAAAAGACAAGAAAGTTCAGGCTTCAAATTTTGCCCAAAACAATGGTTTTTTCGCGATTTTTTCTCATAGGTCCTACTACTCGAGACCCGATAAAGGGTTTAGAGAGAAAAAGACGACAAGCGTATTTGATCGCGACCACTGCCTTTAAGAAGTGAGCAGAATCTGTCTGAGCAAGGTTCTCCTAAAAGAAAACAGCTACCTACGTAATTAGTACGTGCAGGAGAGATGTGACGAGAAAGCGTAGGAGGAGGTGAGGCGAGGCCCATCTTCTCCCTCCGCATTCGAAGTGCAGCGCTTCTGCGAATATTTTTGCTGAATGACAGGAGGCGGCGTGCGGTTTGGCGTAGTCTCGATACGGGAACATTAACGAAGTTTAGCGGCGACAAACCCGATATGTCGACTATGAGCCGCAAAGAAACTGCTACGGCGTGAATGGGAATGTGTGTGTGTGCTCCTTCCGTGAAAATTCATTACATCTCAGCGAACAAAGCGGTCAGCATGAGAAGCTTAGCACTCCGTCGAGTATTTTTGCACTTTCGTCCAGACAGGGCGGAAGAGTGCATTTGGCGTGATTGCGTTAAAGGCATCGACAAAGGTCGACCAAGTCGGGATAGGTATTTTGTTTTTCGAGTTCAGAGCTCAAATGAAGGTAACAGCTCTGATAAAGTTTTGTCTAGAGAGTAGAATAGGGTTAGACCCGGACTATGCCTACGGTGGGATAGACGGCGAAGAACAGAATCTGATTTCCTGCGGAAACGATGCTCCCGAGCATGAGATAGAAGATTGAGGATGATATCTGCGATTTACGTTTCGTGAGACTAATTCTAGTTTTGAGACTCATATTCGGCTACAATTGTTGTTGACACATTTCGATCAGCAAGAAAACAGGAAAGTCTTTGAGGGTTAACCTGGTAAGCAGGTGAAAAGCTCATTCTTATTTTCAATTGGGAGAACTATTAAATGCAGCGTTCATGATGAATATCACATTCGAGTTCCACCCGAAAATGGGGTTGATCGGCCGTGAGCTATCGAATAGTGGAGAAACTGCGAAGAAAAGCGCTCAGAGTAGGCTAAAATAGCGGTTTCTAAAGGGCTATCCAGAGTTGCGCCGCCGCGAGTCTCGCTGCGGCGGGGCAATGATGGAAAGTGGGGGGCGCCACGCAGCGGGCTAGGGCGGCGACGTGCCGCGCGAGAGCGGCGACGCGGGTACCTCGCAAAGTGTTTTCGTCGCCGCGACAGCAGCGGTTCCCGCAGCGACGCTGGCTGCGGGCGGCTTCGAGGAATGGGCTGGACCATTTCTACGGCCGGCGAGGAGTGCTCCCATCGATCCGTTCAATGATTTTTTTCATTGTTTAGTCATTCATGCGTTTTTTTCTGTTTTCACTCTCACTTGAGGTATTGGTCGCACCCTTCCGTAAACGCTTGAGCACTTTTTTCATTCATTCGTGGTTTTTTATGAGATCTATTCCAATTCACTCTAATTGATTTCATCACAGTTTTTTTGTAAGGTAATACCGATTCTCACAAGAATTGCAAGAAATCCTCATTAATGTAGCCACAAGATTTTATGTTTTCCGCTTCTGAGAGCAGTTCCTTTAAACTTTTTTTTTCTCGATATAAAATACAACAATGAAAACATGAAAGCAAGCGAGGAAAGCGATGACGAGATTTCGAAATCGAAAAAATTCAAACTTTGACGTGGAATGAATGAGGTTGTACGTAAATTATGAAAAAGAAGAACGATGGAGGCAACGCTGCCACTCTGCGAGGCATAGAAGTGCGCCGCCGCGTCATGTTTTGGCCACGCCCCAATCATCTCGCTCAGCGGCGTGCCGCCGGGCGGCGGAGCTCTGCATAGCCCTTAACGTTCAGGGCGTGGACCGGCTTACCGACCATGCTAGTCTTTGTGGCCGTTTTTAACGATTTTTGGTCCGTTTTCGCTGCCTTCTTCTACCCTATCCCTTCCAGCATCTGCCAGTGTAGTGTTTCACACTGGAAACTCAAAAACGAGATTTGTCGTAAACACTGCCTTTAAACGAAAGATTCTATACACCTGAAGACTTTACTGCATATAAATACAAGCAAAATTGACAGGGAAAACGAAAGAAACAGAAAAGACAATGACGCAGAAGAATACTATCAGCTTTTCCCTTGCCGATTATTGGCGAACTCGGAACCAAGCCAGCTGTAGGTACAGTATCCTCTGTTTTAGTACCGAATTCAATCTGTTTCTTTGCGCGCTTGTGCGGAGCGAGAAAGAGACAGCGAGTAAGTGTAGGGAGGATGAGACGCAGCATACACGACCAGACGCCCGTGGCAAACGGAAATAAATTTCATTCCAAATGGTACTGATACCTTGCGCGAATCGCACTGATAATTTTTGGTCCTTATTGCGCGTTAGCGCAAACTGAGTACAAATACGTTACGTGCACAGAGTTTGCGCCGCCGCTCGACAAGGGACGCGAAAAATCAGTGCGATCCGTGCCGAATATACAACTCCCCTCCTCCTTCCCTGAAAAAAGAGCGGAAAAAGTGGTCTCTTGCCCTTTTTTCACGTTTCTTATTGCCTCCAGCACATTATTAGTTTCTAGAGTTCAACGACTTTCTCAGAATGACCTCACCTGTGTAGATCTAACGGGCGGTATTGGAATTTCGCAGGCTATCCTGACCATACCTAAACTACAGGTATGTTTCTCACCGGGAAACCCTATTCGACTACAAATTTCAGAGTATTGTGAGGATTCAGGTTATTTTATATAAAACAATTCTATACCCGAAAGCTCAAATGTTATTGCTTTCCTCTGATCTTCAAGGGTTTGCATTCTAGTTTGACAGATGTAACTTCAAAAAACACTCCCACATTATATCGTTGTCACCGCATCCTATTCAGAAATGAAATGGGTTTCTGTTCAAGATTTCACGTTACCAACTGAAATACCCGCGCCACAGCAACTGCTGTCTGCAGATACAAAATTCAATCGCAATGCGCCACGCAAAAGTTTTTGGCCGCATAGAATATTCAAATCTGTAGGTGCTGTATAAACTTATCCTCCCCACTGCGTCTGACAAGGAAAGTGCAACAAGTAGATGCGGACATACGCAATAAAAAAAATTATTAGCTGAAACCACTTCTACGTCAATCGCATTTCGTAACGCTGTGAAACTATGTGATTAATGGTGATGGAAAAGCCATTTTAGTGGTTGATATGATTTGAAATCTATAATATGGATAGTACGTGGGAGAAATTTAATATCGGACCTTCGTTAAAGAATTTAGGTAAAAACGGCGGCGGGCGAAACAGAAAAAACTTTACATATGAATTTTCTTGGCCCAATCGGTGAGCATGGTCGAAAATCCGAGGCTGAAAATTTGAGATGTTGTTTATTATCCGCTGCCCTGCTGCACCTAGCGGCGAAAAAGACCACAAACGCCTATGAAAAATCATATAAAACTTGAAAAAACGTATTTCAATGGTAAACTAATGGAAGCGTACCATATAGGGGCTCGGAACCCGAAATTGAATTCTGATGTGTATATTGCACAATAGGTAATCCACGCATGTCACCGACTAGCGGGTATTGCACGGCACCCTTGTTTTGGATCGGTGGGCAATTTCATGGGGCGTGCGAATGGCGGGGCCGAACTTGCTTAAAGGCACAGTCCAAGCTCAGGGACGAAATCTGAGATTTCCACATAATTGTAAAGTTCACCCACCCTATATAGCCCTTGCCAAATGCGAGCTCTCATTCCCTCCGAATAAGCGAGATATAGGGAAAGCCACCCTGGGGCGCCCATCCCAGGAAGCCACTTTGGCACGCCCCTTTTACGATCTTTCGAGCTCAACAGCGGCAATATGAGCGATGGTTTCCAACCAGTAGCCCCGTTCTTCCCATCATTACTGGTCTCTTTCTTTATTCAGGTCGGTTAGCATACATGGGTTGCAAATGACGAAAGTTACAAGCCTCGGACAACTCGTCCACAATTCTTTCGGAGCACAGTTTTTGAGGGGCCATAACTTCGTTCTCAGGGGGTCTTGTACGATCCCAAAGACATCATTGGAATCAGTATGAGACCGTTTTGAAGATAGGCGGGAAAACAGAAAAACGAGGCCGAGGTTGGACTGTGCCTTTAAGTCTGTCCGAATAAGACTGTAGGCCTACTCGGTCAGCGTGCGTGTCGAGCCACCGTAGCAGATGCTTTTTTTCGGGAGGACTTTCCTACGGCTACAGACAGCTGATTGGAATATCATACACAATTCGTCTTACACCCCTGATTCGGAAGTCTGAAAAATGCCTCTGCGACGGCCACTTGACACGAACGGCTACCGCGCGGGCGGACAGTCTCATTTGGACCGACTTTACCCCACTGCGGGCTTTTAAACGCCCAAACGTCCGAAATGGTTTGCGCTTCAAAATTCTTGAATAAGACTTTCTTCTCTGTTTCTTGCACTGAATCCTCTTCAAAAATAAGATGGTTCAATGCCTATACTTGGACGTTAGAATCTTCGGGATAGAGAGCATTTGAAAAATCGGCAACTTTTCCTTTGATGAAACGAACGGTGGACAACTGTTATATGCGGGCGGGGTGATCCGATGGCCGTTTTTCGTTCTACTTTCGCTCTCACTCTTCTCAGAGAATCCCAACGCTTACGTTTTTGCCAAAAAAAGACAACTTTTTTATATCGTGAACAGTGCCTTTGAAGTTTTGGACTATGGGTTCTCAACCATGCTCTAACGATTAGGCCACTAAATTTCATTTGCCAAACATCTCAGGTTCCACCGGTGTCCATACTTGTACGAACGGCCTGATATACATTCCAATCAACCTCATCTGAAATTCGATCCGATATGACAATGGCAATACCAGACCAACTCGTGATCTTATCGTATCGCACGCGAAAATGCAGGATCCGAAAAATCCAAAAAGCGATCGAATGAAAATTTAAATACCTGAATATTCGGTCTAAATGCCGAACAATTGGCTGGAAACGGATTATTCGGTCGGATAAAAATGGATAGTAATCGGATAAAACGCTAAAATGAAAGTACACAAGACGCATATCAGTATAGCATACAAATGCGATCTAGCGGAGAAGATAATGTAGAAAATCAAGTGAGGTACTTTCGGATGTTGTCCTTCTGAAAATCGATGCCACCAAATAATAAGCCCCACTCCTTTCGAGACAACTCAGTGAATAGCCGAGAAAGAGCCTTGTTCGAAGAAACAATAAAGATTTTTTTCAAGAAAACTCTCAGTAAAACGATCTTGGAGAGAACAATATCAAGATGTAAGATTCTTTTTCTAATTTTTTTCTAAAGTCAGTCACAGTTTCACGTTGACTCCATATATTTGCTCTATTCAGGGTGGCGATAGAGACGGTTGTTTGGTTATCCTCATGAGAAGGTAGATCTGGCTATTACAAATGTGAAAATAAGGGAAACTTGTAGAAGAAACGCTCAGTATTGAGTTATTGCTTGATGTCCTCCCGCCCGCGATCATCTACATTTCTATAAACGCCTGTTTTTTCAACTTTAAGCTGTCTTCTAAAGTAATGTCTGAGCGTTTTTGGGGACTACTGACTCCTCTAACAGCAAAATAAAAGGCGTACAAGCAAGCATTATTGAAATTCTCGTTGATTAGGGGGCCGACCGACACCGGTAATTAGCCCTTACACCTTGTTTTTCAGCGCTTTTCCGGCGAATTACCGTTTATTTTTCACTTATTTTTACTTTTGTGATGACCAAATCTACATTCTCATGGAGAGAGCTCAAAAGTCGTTTTTATCGCGAACCCTGTTTTCAACAAAGGTGACGGCCAGGTAAAGGTGGATATCTGAGCTTGTGAGAATAACCAACTTTCAGTGTAGCAAGAGATAACCATGGAACAGTTTCATATGGGATTCAACG
This sequence comes from Aplectana chamaeleonis, assembly GCA_029168955.1. NCBI lineage: Eukaryota > Metazoa > Nematoda > Chromadorea > Rhabditida > Cosmocercidae > Aplectana > Aplectana chamaeleonis. Next base: position 216,249 of record JAPDOI010000765.1, read on the forward strand.
ACACATGCAACGGAATGTGACACTGCTGTGAACCAATTTAATGAGGGTAAATTCCCTGCAGCGAGAAAATGAAGACATCTTAATGAGAGGCTGCACTGAAGGATAGTCAAGCTCCAACTGCTTTTGATCATTTCAGTGGATGAAATCAGAAAAAAACATCTCTTTTTTTCCGGTAAACGTAAAACGCACTTTCTATGAAAAGGCGAGTGAGCGTCTAACAGAAGTCATTGTAGTGCCATCGCAAGAGTGCTTTCGTTGTGCACGTTCGCGAACAAAAAAGAGATGTTCTAAGAAACGTCTATGGGAGAGCTGTTGGTGTGTTAAAAGTGACATCCCAATGCCTGATTGCAGGTGCACTTCATGAACTGAAATTTTTGCTAACATTGCTTAACAATGTGGTCACCACTTAAAGGCATCGTCCACGATGAAAACCGAATTTGGGTTTATGCGTTCATTCGGACTAGTGGGCCATGACAATGTCACTCAGAAAGTTTGGAGTTACAAAACCTTCTCTGATTGAAGATTCGCTTACCTCAAACTGGCTTCCTGGGTTTGGGGGGCCGGCCTTGGGGTCGATCCGTTGTTACAAAGAACAAAGCTCCTGGGTTGCTGACGGCGGGCGTGCCTTGACGCGTCGTAGGGCGCAATACACACGCCAGTCAATTTCGAATTCGGCATCGATCGAAAGCAGCCGGCAGCACTGGACGCAGCAGGTGGGTAGCCCATTTTAATTCAGCTGAAGTCGTAGTTGAGCGGCATCCTCGGTGAATTGCTTCCAACGCTGCGCCAAGGAACGAAGCGTAAAACTGTTCCTTGCATTCTCTGGCGCAACTATCCTGTTGATGCCGGCGCGAAATTCAAATTCGCTATGAACTTTCTAAAAATGGGTTTTTCTCAAAAAGTTGACGCTTTTGAGGGGGCGTTTTGCTACCGTTAGTCACTATAGGGATAGTACAACACGAAAACATCAAAAACCCAAATATGGTTTTCATCGTGTACGATGCCTTTAAGCCACCGCGCGCACCACGGCCAACAAAATCAGTGCGTATAGAAACTGGGATTTTCGTTCAGAATGAACCCGTATGAAAGAATTTCAAGCTTTCCGTGTCCGCCCTCCAATACAATAAGTTCTTCTTAGAATGGGTCTCCCTGGGACAATAAAAATGTATCGTTTTTAAAATAAACGACAAAAAATCGAATTTACGGCGTGGGTGAGCAGTGTGGACTCGCGGTCCCTTAGATGTTGAAAGCAGGGTTAGCTCACATTTCGGCTTTCCAAAATTTGGGTTGTGATGTAAACAACTGCTGTCTCGTAAAGGGCTGTGTCTACACAGCTATGGTAGATCTGGTCCAATTGTGGACTAAGATTTTGTTGCATTGCATACATCGCTGCAGTGAAAAAGATGTCTTCCTTTATCTTCCATCAAAATCGCTCCTTCTGTGATCAGTTGGAGCCAGATGGAATATATGGCATTAATTCAAAGTTGTTGAGCTACATGTAGCAGTTGTGCCCTTCAAACAGAAGTTCTTCATCTCCGACTACCGATGTTCTGATTGCAGGTTCACTTTACATAGGAATCCAAAAAACCCGCTAGCCATGTTGCGCAGTTGCGGATATGAAACTTACTCAAAGAGGGACTGTCTCACGTCAGTGGCTCTGGTGGAGATCCCTCCTAACATTTGAGATGTCAATGGGTGAGAAATTGCCTATACGACCGCGCCTGTGATACCCCTTGTTGTCAGGGAAGGAGACTGTGCAGTTCAGGGTGTCATCTACCTCATCACAAGCCAGAGCTGCGGTGAGGAGTACATGGAGGAAACAGCTCTCAGTGTGCGCATCAAAGCGCCTATGTGGCAAAGAAAAGTTGCGTAGCTAAAGTCTGTCCGACTAAAACTGTCCGCCCACGCGGTCGGTGGCAGACGTGTTGATCTGCACTCGCAAATGTATTTTGTGGACCCGCGAATCGGTTAGGCGGAGTATCAGACGAACAGTGAAAAATATCCCAGCAAGGGGTATCTTAGTTGGGGCTAAGCTCGTCCGCCAAATGCCTTCGTGACGGCCGTTCGAAACGCTCGCCGACCGCGCGGGTGGACAGCCTCCTTCGGACAGACTTTACGCTGCACTAGGGTGCCGGAGGATTAATTGCCACCTAGGGGAAGATTCTGAGGTGCGTGTGGAGATACTGGGGCAAGAGGCCATTACAAGTGCGCAGAAATCTCTTGAGGCGCTCTGAATTAGTGCGAGGAACACTGAGGTCAACCAGACGGACGAAGGTATAAATACCACACGGAAACTCTAACCTTAACTTAGACTTGCCTTCTGGCTAGGGCTCGAAACTCTGCTCCATATTCTACTGATCCGCGATCCCTGAGGACCTGACTAGGTATGATACTTGGCCTACTTTTCTCTTGTTAACCAGCTCGGAAAATTTAAAGTCGAGTTTCTGTAGAGAGTTAACCGCGACAGCGTTTGACCGTGTATTTTCATTAACCTATTCGGCCCTTTTATGCTCTAAGGGGAAACGTCGGCTGAGTAAAGCCTCGTACTACCTCGTGCAAGCTACAGTCAACGTTTTCAGTATGTATTGGTGCATAGTTCAGAACAAACCTAATGGAATGCCCTACTGCTGTGCTCAATCTCTCTCCAGCACCGTTGTGATAGTAACAGTAGGAAACAGAGGAACGAAATCGAGCAAAACTGTTTCCTCCTTCCCCCCCCCCCCCCCCAGATGTCATCCCTTGCTCGTTAGCCAAAGAACAGCACGGTGACGGTGACGTGAAGATATGGTTCCAGAAATGGCATCCCAAGAGGGGGAGAACAAACAACAAGGACGTTCATGCGAGATACTTCAAAGCGACGGTGTTCTTGAATGCTGCCTAAAGCAAGCACAATGACGTGACGAAGCCCACTGAAACAATTAGGCAGCGTCGCAGTTGACTTACAATAACGGCACATAAAAAGTTGAATCAACGGCCTTCACATGGGCTTGAGTCTGCTGAGGGACGGCTGGAAGGATCGTAGCAAAAAAAGCATTCTCAAGTAGTGGCTCATACACACGGGACTGCGTTCAGAAATTCAAGAGCCATCAATGCAAGTCTTTTTTTATATACATTTATCTGTTATCATGGTAAAGAATCTCAGACTTCAAAAAATTGAAGAAAGTGGAACTCGCCCTCCAAAAACTTCTAGTCGATAGAGGCTTTTTCAAAGAAAGAACAATAGCAGAGGAGATAAAGAGGAACCTCAGAAGCCTTACCAGGTCCAAACAGACTATGTAGTTGGTGTAAGGAGTGCAGCACGCAATGTCTGGGACATTGTGATGTCTGGGTCTTCGTCTAGCAGGACTTTGTTTTGGATATTCACTGTGAACAATGCATGCGAAGAACTATTTCATAAATAAAAAGTGCACGGTGGCGGAGGCTCGGAAGCGTTTGTTTCATTGGAGAATTGATGAGGAATCTGTGTGTTGCGGAGATGTGAACAAGGGGCAGGCGGAGCTTGGCGACGATGACAAAGACGTTTTTCTCAGCCTCGTTCGGGCTTCACTGGCTGGGATATTGGAACGCAGCGAAGGACGTCAAACTCTAGGGGTAAACCTGTGGAAGTCCGAGTACTCAGATTACCTGCGATGGTTTCATCACATGGGTCTTCAAACTGAAAGTATCTTACGGAAACCCAACGCCTAAAGCACGCCAGAATCCAAAATCATGGACTTACCAGGCTCTGAACTTATCATGTGGTCCGTTTTTCAATAACTGGCCTGACGAAGGGGTAAGACAGATACACGATGTATGACAGAAGGTGTCTGACAACAGCGGCATTACGGATGCCAGATTTACCAATGCAAATGTTTATGTTTGTCAGAGGAAAGACGCTAACCAGAAGATCTGCAGAACAATTTTTCTGTTTTCCATGTTTTCTGTGTTTTGTTTTTAAGTGCAAACGCATTTGCGAAAACGACTAGTGTTGTTACTATCTTTTGGGCCTCAATAGTGAAACTGTGCAGTATCCCATCCCGAGCTGCAAGTTCTACACTACCGCTCATTGGAGTTGGTCAGAAAGCGAGCGAGGTCGGGTTTTCGCGTCTTTTTCGTCTGTGTCGCTTCAAAGTCAACTTTGAGCGAAATCAGGGAGATATTTACGATCCAGGCGTAGAGGGCTATCCAATGGTATAGCGATTGTCGGGGTTTCGTTGAGAATGGAAGTTCCGCAGCAGGGATGTGCGGGAAACGATTTCAAAAAATCGGCAAATTGTAATCGACAAAAACCGCCCAAAAACGGCCGGCAAGCGGCAATCGACAAACGGCAAAATAAAGAACCTCGTACAGAAAAGGATACGAATATTCGAAAAGTTACTGTAGAAAAGAGTGTTATTTCATCATGTTCGTATCCCAATCGCAAGATAAGAAATGTGTTTTTTCAATAACACCACGAGAAGCTGAATTTCTCAGTACAATGCCTGATATGAAAAAAAAACAGCGCCGGAATGAGTAATCCAATGAAAATCGGTGATAAGAATATTTTGGTGTTGGAATAGTATTTTTTTCAAGGATGTCTGGTGTCAGCCTTTATGGGATGGCCGGAGCGATAACTTCAGCTATAATAGGATCGCCACTAAAGATTGGCGAGCAGGATAACTTTGCTTTTCCTGAATGAAGACTTTTCAAAAAAATTTGAAACCCCAGGACCAAGTTTGATGTTGAAGGCATACCGTTAGACCTATCCCGCTCTTTTTAGAAACCACAAGCATCAGATATCTGAAACCATTTGAGCCACTCAGTGTTTTTCAGAACCCTTTGTGTCCTCTCCAAAAATGTTCAGGATGTTAACCCTTCTCCCGAAGAACCCTATGTTGGTTGCCCGAGGAGGGAAAATTTAGTGCAATTTCAGACAAGAGGACCGTCTCGAGTATGACACTATGATATCGCGATAAAATGTTGTTGTCAACCTTTCTTTACTAGAATCCTCTCTGGATTGAGAGTAGTAGATCCTTTATGTAGAATCGCGGAAAAAAATTTTTCTGTGGAATTTACAGCCTCAAGTTTGCATGCTTTTTGAAGGTGGGCGAGCATACCCCACATGATCGGCATCGCTGATTTGCAGTGTCGAGGTCATTAGCTGGCTCAAAAGAAGGGCTGAATCAATGACTGAAGGCTGTTGGTCTGGTCTGTTAGTATATTCTCAATCTCTCGAGGTAGCCGAATACACTATAGCGCTTCCTTTTCCCCGAGAACTGTTTTATTCTTTAATTTTAGCTTCATTTCTGGCTGTGCACGTTGATAATGTTTTACTGTAGACAGCACGGAACTCGCACGTTTTGGCTCCTAGTAACTCAAATTCTAGCGCGTTTTTCGGCTCGAAACGTTCACAGTTTAGAGCTGTTCCCGAACAAAACCGCTTTTTATGGTTTTGAGCAGCTTTTTCCATCGCGACCACTGCCTTCAAACCAACAAGCTTGAAGTTTTCAAAGTGCGGCTTGTTTCTCTCTTTTTGTGTCGATGGCAGCAAGACTTACCGGGCTTATCATGTGTGATTCTTCTTTTATCACTAATGTAATCTGCCATGGCTGACCACTGCGCTGCATAATCCGGCCGAACTCATAGGAGCGAGAAAGGCTTCAGAAATATAAAATCCTTCGAGTGGGCGTGACGGTACCGTAGTGGGAGCTGGATACAATGACAGCCGAACAGAAAACTGTTTTTCAGAAGGTTTTACTCAAAGGACACAAAATTTCTATTTAAAAGACGCGAGAGTTCAATCATCATTTGTTTTTACAGCGCGGCTAGCTTACTATGCGCTTTGCGTGCATATCGCGGCGCTTATCAACTGTTAGTCGCATTGTGCCGAATTTTGCCGAGAAGTGAGAGAAAAAACGGCAAACGACAATCGACAAAAATCGTCCAGAAACGGCCGGCAAACGACAATCGGCAGCCGGCAAACGGCAATTGCAGCACATCCCTGTTCCGCAGTCAATCATCTCTCTATGTACAGTCTCAGACTCTGCGGGGGGGCAAGCGCCGGACAATAGAGCCCGTTTTCGACTTGGGGAGCGACAGCGCAGGCCTCCCCCGAGGGGGGCTTCAGGGGAGGCCCCTGCTCTCCTCCGGCGCTTGCCCCCCCGAGAGGAGGAGAGGGAAAAGATGGGAAGAAGTCGTAGAAGGTAGTTTACGACAATAGAGGCCAGAGAAGGCATCTATCACGTGCTCGAGCGGTATAAAAGGCGCCTCACCTCATGGAGAGCCGCATTCGGCCCAACAGGGCCGGCCCTGGACGGCGACTTCGAGTCACTGTCAGAAAGGGATATTTTTGGAGGAAGCGGAGACGCTTTCCGGGGAGGGTGACGTCACTGCTCTGGTAGTCAGATCGTCACTGCTCCGGAGCCGTGACGTCATGGCTCCGGGGCAGTGATGGGGGCTTCAAGGCAGTGACAGGGGGCTTCAGGGCAGTCACAGGGGGCTTCAGGGCAGTCACAGGGGGCTTCAGGGCAGTCACAGGGGGCTTCAGGGCAGTGACGGGGGCTCCGATCAAGCCAATTGTCACTCCGGCGGTAGCCCCCCCGATTGGGGGGGGGCAAGCGCCGGTGCCCGGAGGGTTGCCCCCCTGAAGAGCTGCGCTAGCCCCCTCCAGTGTATGAGGTAGAAACAGGGAAACGCAGGAAGATACGGTAGCGCCCCATCCCCTCGGTACCGCAATGAGAAACCTGGCTGATTGCGGAACTTCTATAGCTCTCAACGTATTCACCACAGAGATTAAACCATAGGTTAGCCCTGAACGCCAGGATGATGAATATCGCACTAGTTTTTCTCGAAGTTGAGGTTGAAGCGAGTTGAACGAAAAAGTCGCGAAAACCCGACCTCGCTCGCTTTCTGACCAAATCCTACGAGCGGTATTGTAAGAAGCTATAAGCGTTTTTGAAGCTCCGCGAAAAGACAAAGGTACCACCCATCAAGCAATTTGTTGAGTGTTTCGAAAATTTTTTTCTCGGATTTCGCTCAAAACATGTATATAGGGTTTAATTAGAACGCTGAAAACGAATTTGGGGAAAATTCATAGGCTTACTGTAGGTTACTGTAGGTACAATGTCAATTGGGGGAGGCAAAATCTACCTTGGCATATCAAAAATTGGCAAATGGACATTAAATTTGTATTCAGCATCCCGAATGAACCCCGCATAAGAATTTAGGATCGATTCTGGAACTTTTACTGAAGTGCAGCACACCAACCGTAATCTAGCACAAGCCGTCTAAAAACAATAAACGGGCTTTGATTTCGTGTTTAGCACTCCAAATAACCCCTAGAAAACAATTTGAGTCATTTCTATCGCAGCGTTCCGGAAATTGTCGCGTTTTGCCCCCAGATTGGAGGCTTTGGAGGAATTTGGTCTAAAACTGTGGAAAATCGGCAGATTAACCTCAAATTCGTGATAAGCACACCAAATAACCCCCTGGGGAAGTTTAAAGCAATACCTGAAATTTTTTTACGCTTTTGGAACTCAAAATTGCTAGAATCAGCGATCAACAAACAATGCATATAAGTCCAAAACGCCATCACTCTGTACATGGTTCGAATAATGTGCTTTCAGAAGCATTGTTCAGGGGGAGGGGGGCTCTTTCGGGCGCTGAACACGATTATGAGGTCTGTTTCCAGTTTTTTTTCTAAGATCATTGCTTGTTTTGGAAGGTACAAAAAACACAAAAAACCATCGTTCCAAGCGTGTAACTTGTTGGAACCTGCAGCTCGGGGCGGGATACTGGGCAGTTTTACTATTGAGCCACAAGAGATACTAACAGTACTAGTCGTTTTCCAGATACGTTTACCGCCAAGAACACTTTCTTTGTCAGAGTGTTCCATGGCTTAGCTATGGACCTACTTGCGCAAGTGCATTGAGGAGGAATGAAACACCTGGAATGGATCTTCTTATGCATAAATGGACATATCTACATAGGCGATGCTCACGTATACACATCACGAGGAAGTTTTTTTTTCGTTTCGTGTCAAGTGTAGTCTTCTTTGTCTTCGTCTGAGTTGATTGTATTCCCGCCATTTGTACTAGTATAAGCAATAATAACACGCGGACAAGGGCAAGGTAGACTGAACCTCGCGTAGTCTTAGCTAATGACTCATGGCTCTCCTGTGTTGAGCCACAAGGATAAGTGGATTATTCGTTTCGGTAGTCCCCACACGGTGGGTTTGGACATTTGTTTCTCACAGATAACTGATAAAAAACCGACAATACTAATGGTTCTGCAATATCAGTCTTAGCACAGCTTACCGGACACTTTTTGGCGGTGTATTAGCCTCTATGTCCCTATTTCTACAAGTACCATTTGTTCCTTTGAATTAGGATGCCGCAATCAGTTTCTGGGAACGAAACCATTCGATCGAAAGTCATCATCCCGTCGTTCCCCTCCGTGCCACTAGTCTAGCCAAGCGGAGTCGCGGTTTACTGTTTGAATGACATAGGCCATGCAGCGCCCTATCGCTCTTATACTTTCCACTTCATATAGCGCGTTGGCGTAAATGCGGTGCGTATATGTTGGACAATTTTTATAGTTTCATCACAGTGCGGCGCGATTGGATGTTTTCTGTGAGCATCGATCGATAACGCGCCGCTCGTCAAGCTACATATGAATCTGGCCGTCGCGCCGCTCCGCGATCAAACTCTCGAAACCCCCCTTTTAACATACCAATTGGTTCGTCTCCAAATCTTCTCTGTTCCTTCGCGCGCTTGTGCGGAGTGAGAGGAAAGGCAGCGAGGAAGTGTAGAGAAAAGGAGACGCAGCACACGCGCGCAGACGTACGCAATGAACGCAAAAATTTCATTTCGAAACAGAGGATACGTGCACCGAATTTGCAGCTAACGCACAACAAGAAATTCGAAGTATCGGCGCGATCCGCGCCGACTGTGTATGGAATTTGTCTGAAAAGATTAGAAAGTGGTCATGCACTTTTTGAATAATTCTTTTCGCTATGCGTAACTGGATTGGCAATCTTCGAGAATTTTTAAAAGAGCACTGTATTTCTATTATCACCAGCGACGGATCAATGGACCATGCTGAGATATTGCTGGTGTGATGAATACTTCGAAGCGAAACCACCGCTCGCTGCTGGTAATATTCAAAAGCAAGAGCTCTTTAGGAAGCCCAGGACTTACGCGGAGCTTTGCATGTTCGCGCAAGCGAGTTTTGTGAGGTAGTAACGCGTAAAGTTTCCGACTTTCAGTATAACATTTATCCTGTGGGAAACCATGAAAGTTTCTCAGGAATAATTTCTCTGAGCGACCATAGAACTGCTTCTCCTTTAGTTGACTTCTAAGTAGGTAGAAGTGGTTGGACGGTTAGGTTGAACGCTTTGCGCAACACTGTTGGCCTGTTAGGTGCACTTTTAAATGAGCAGACCTTACTCAGAGTTTGACGGCATCGTCGGTAATGAAAGCTAAAAATTAGGAGATAATATAATTGAGCAACGCTGCATGCTATGTCTTGCACCAAAATATCGCCCTCGATGTCACTGCAGAGATGATCTCGTGATCTCGCACCTCTTCCCTTAATGGGGGACTCCATCCCATGGAGCGCTGTTGGTCTATCTTGGTCGCACCTGGAAGGTGACCACGAGTCACTTTTTAAACAAATTCTGACCGCTGAGTCTCCAGGAAGGGAAGCTCTGTCGTTGTAGGCTTGTTGAGAACTGCGGTAAGGGTGACGCCCTTGCTGCCGACCGTGACATGAACCGTATCCTTGTGGGAGAGACACCGCCCTATCGAAGAGGTGTAACCCCGCCAATATTGAGGGGTGCGATACCGCTATCGATAAGGGCAGATCCGGTCCCTAATGAGGGTTGGGAGCCCGCCCCTATCGAGGGGTGTGACCTCGCTCCCTGTGGAGGGGTAGGTAAGCCCCCCCCCGACCGCCTCGAAATGACTATAGGAGCATATGCTCGCGTGCTGCTGCACGAAAGATGGGGTGCGTCAAATGTTTTTCCTATATACGCCGCGTACTCTTTTTAAATCGACCACGTGCTCCCAGGAGCAGCACGTGCTGCCGCTCAAGAGCCTTTCAGTTTGACGTGGTATTCGATCAGAAAGCCTATCATGGCAGAATTGGATCTCCTCTGTGTCTGAGACGTTTTGCAATCGACCAAGTTTCTCTGTCATATACGAAGTATCACCGTCGTCTCCAACATGCTTGATCCGAGCCTAATCTGCAGTGCCCAATATCCTAACCTAGAGCGGTTGCTGGCTGAAACAACACTCATTGTTTGGTGACATTTCGCCCACTAAGAAATCGGAAGCCTTCTATGCGTTTCTGTTTGCGAATGAATTATGCGAGTCGACTGACTGTACGTACTCAAAAGTTTCCTCAAGGTTGAGTTGACATCCATGAGCACAATGGGGTTCTGCTAGTTTCACATCCTTTTCGTCTTTGCTACGTGCAATTTATCCCGATTTCTCTTGACTCATAGTCAGGTAACTCCGGCTTTCATCATTTTTTTCAAGCGATCATAGTCAACCGAAGCACCAATGTTTCCCTTGTAGGTCCAGGAGCACTAAACACGTTTTGGTCAGCGTCGGCCAGACCTCGTACATCATCGTCTAGAGATGCCCTGTATAGTTCATACTCTCGAGATAGAGTTACCGAAGCAAATAGATTTTTTCATGAGTGCTATGAGGTTTTTTGTGGCACTTTTTTTTCAAGCTTCTTCTCCGTCCCAGAAACTCGTCGAGCGGTGATGAAATACACGCGTGTGATTCGTCCACGTTAGCGCATTCACTTAATGCAGAGTGAACCACGTTTTCTAACCAAATCAGTTGCACTTCTCTTCAGCATCGAGTTGCTGCTGGAGTGGACGTTTGCTTTATTGTTGAATAAGGAGGCTTTCTCTCTTCTTAATCCGAAGAAGCGATGCAGCAAACTTGAGCAATTCTGTTCGGGCCCATTTCAGGTGGAGCGATTTGGATTCTGAACAGAATTTCTAAACAGCTTTTCCTGAATTCTTGTCGACTGTTTATGGTTTCTACAACAACGGCGATAGCCTTCTTTCCTTCTCAGCATCGAGTCCGCTCTTCCCATTCTCACCATTTATCATCTCCTCTCCCTTTCTTCAAGATCCCACGAAACCCTTCAACCTTGTTCATGAAAAGTTTCATTGAGTTTCATTCTCATCCATTCAACAGACTACCTTATGCGTTCAGAGGGACAGCAAGCGTCAAACCCTGTAAGAAAGTTCAGCGAAACCGTGGTGACCTTATTTTGTTAAGGTGCAGCAATGGAATGCAGCATCAAGGCGCTTATTTCGTCGTGACCAGAATAATGAAATTTGCCACGGCCAAACATCTGTGATGTTCCAGGCTAACTTGTTTAACTTACTAGCCTGAGGAAAGACATTTGCGGCATATGTTTTAAACAGAACTCCAGTAAGGAGTGAAGCGGGGATGTGATATTTGAAAAAAAAACGTGATAACGGTTTTGATGTTTGGAGTAGCTACCAATGTGTGAAGTGCGCTCAAATTGTAGCTCGAAACCGTGACAAATGAGCACGGCTGGCTAAAGTGTGTCCGAATAAGACTGGCCGACCATGCGGCCGTCGTGCGTGGCAGGCGGCCCTCGTATGTGCCGCTCTCGGACGAGTGTTCAAACGACTGCCACCCCCCCCCCTTGGCTGCAGAGTTGATTTTTCGCTTGCTGACACCGGCTGCCGGCCCCGCTCCAAGTGATGGCTGCGGATGAAGGCTCGCTGTCGTTTCGTAGGCTCGTGCGGCACACTCGACACCCGCCCGCGACGTACGACGGCCGCATTTTCGGACAGTCTCATTCGGACACACTTCACGTCAAATGCTGTACCTAATGAAACAGGATTTCGGTCCGCAATTTGAGGCCTGCTTATTGTTAGAGAGAACTGTGCCAGGACTTGGTGATCCTTTGATCCCAGCACTAGTATACAATACCGCCGCTATCCAAGGGAAAAAAATGGACGAAATTGGCAAAATGGGCAACTAATGCGTCGTTCACCGTGCCACAATCTATCTAACTCTATGAGAAGAAATTGGAATTTACTTATGAAAACGATTTTTTAGGATGGAGTTAGTTATAAAATTGATAATGTTTTCATAAGATACCGAGCTCGTTCGGTCAAAAGCAACCGTACGCGATCCCTAGCATTGTCAAAATGGAAAAGTATTCCGCCCTAAAAAATGAGATTACTCTCGAATTTCACGAAATATTGTAACTTGATCGACTAGATCACGACATGCTCTACATTTGGACGTTTTCGAATTTGAAAACGGAGCACTTTGAAGCGAGTTGTGGTCGGAAGACGCTTTAGTTGTCCACTTTGCCCATTTCCTCCATTTTTTCTCTTGAATAGCGGCGGTATTGTAGATAGCATGCTAACGGCTGGTCGTAGAATATCCCGGGGCGAGTGAAACTTTTGAGGGGAATCGTGACTTCGCAACAGTAAATAAAAAAAAAGTAAATGAAAAGGGTATGAAAAGCTTTGAAAAGTCAATTTTATATGACCCTAGAATAACTGAAAGCACAAATTTGATCATTATAAATCAAAATTTCTGGTCACTGCAGTGATTTTCTGTTATATAATGTACTTATTGTTAGATTCGATGTATGTGTTTCGTGCTGAAATACACTATAGGACGTGTGATACCTCTATGAAAATAAGTTTTAACAATATTGTTCCTCACAGTATTCTCCACATTTTAACCCTATCACATTCTCCTAGTCGCTAGGTCCACAGGAAGTAGGTTTTGCAAGCTGCTGCACATTGGCAAGCCGTGCTAGCAAATCGCTCGATTTTTGTTTCAACTACTATGATCAAGCCGCTTACTTCGAACAGTTTTGAACCTTTAACGTTATGAATCTGTAGGCAAATGTGGTGAGGAAAAATTCATAAACTGCCATCGACTGAATTTAGCCTACTCTCTATAAAACGTCGTAATTCACATTATTCGAGGCGCGAGCGGCGCGCGCGACGACTGGGCCTCCGTCCGCCCTTCGCTCTCTCACTGTCTCTAACCTTCGCTCCGCAAAAGCGCGCGTAGGAATCATTTGAATTTCGCCGTTTCATAGCCTGTAGAACAAAGGGGGAGGGTTATTAAAGCACCCTAGTCGCAACAGCATGACGCCGTTCGGAAACTCCAGGGTAGCGCGCGAAAATGCATTCAATTCGATCCGACTCGTCTTCTAAGGCGCTATTTAAACTCTTCAACTCAGATGCGCTCGAGGAGACTAGGAATACTACGGCGGCGACGCTCTGGCGGAGCGGATTGAAATGGGCCCTAACTTTGCTGAGCAAGCAAAATCTGTGCATGTGTTCAATATCAAGGGAGCAGAAGATAGCACTAAAATTATTTTTTATAGAACGGAATGAAATTGAAGTTTGATTAATAATGAAAGCGATGACAAAGTTGGTGCTATCGCAGCGATGGGGCCACTTGGTCATCGCGTCTGGCCACGCCCATTTTACCGGGCCGCAAAAACTCTCCTGATTTTAGAAGGGGGAGGAAGCCTCTGGATTGGTGCCAAAAATACGCGGCGATACGGGAAAATCGACGTGGTGAAGTGCCATGGCCAAGTGCCCCCCTCGCTGCGATTGCAGCACAAAGTTGTTACGGCCGTTGCCGCTATGGCCAAAGCAGGAGTCATCCGCTCGCCGCCTGGGCGAGGCGTCAGGTCATTCATACTCCAACGTCACACCCACGCGTGCCGCGATGGTGTTGAGTAGTATGAATAGCGCCATATGTTCACCACCCCTCCTTACTTTTTGTAGACCTAGCGAATCGTTGTTTAATATTTTACTATGTCAATTCTAGTACTCAGTGCAATCCTAGTCATGTGAGCTTTCAAACACCTATGCCAGAGTTACACCCACTCCTTACTTTTAACCGCTTTCGGAAGATCTATGAATGCTTCAAACCCACGCCAGATTGGGTGCTGACGCCACTTGGTCAACGCGCTTGGCCGCGCCTATTTTTCCGTGCCGCCTCGCAATTTGAGCACGAACTCGGGGTTTTCCTCCCCTTCCGAATCCAGAAGAGACGCTGCAGGGCAGGAAAATGGGCTTGGCAAGTGCGGCGGCCAAGTCTCCCCCCTGAGGCGATAGGTCCCTACGCTGCAGTGCTTCCCCCTGTCTCCCACTTCACCACGCAGTCATTATTGCTGAAAGATGAGAGCTCCCTTCCTGATATTTTTTCTTGAGGCGTTTTCATCGTGTTAGCAAATGAATAATTCTCTCGTTTTTCCTATTGAATGGAATAATTCGATCTTATACGTATTCACTGTTCAGTCCAAGAAACTTCTCTCCAAAACGTAAAAATATAAAATCATATTTCCGAAAAAATTCCGCAACCTATCGAATTGTGTCTCAGAAAATCATAACACAGTTACCTCAAACAAAATGAATCCACTCTAGAAATTCAGAACTATAGAGATTTATACCCTTTTTCTCCGCTACCAGAGAATCGGGGAAATTTTCGGGCAAGTCCTCAACTAGGCCCGGATCATACTGTCAGCGAGCAGCGACAGCGGCATTGCATATCAAGCATATCGATTCTGGTCGATATTGATGGCAAACATTGCGTCGCGTAGCGCGTAGCTGGAAGGATGATCTCAGCCTTGGGAGGGAGCGGTCGTGTGTATTCGTTAGCCTTTTTAAGCCGGGATCATACTTCCAGCAACGAGCGACGCGACGCAATGTTTACCATCTATATCGACCGAAAGTCGACATGTGTAACATCGCTCGTCTATGGAAGTATGGTTCCGGCCTTAGTGTATAGTTGCCAAAAAATAGAAAAAGTTTCAGAACATGAGGAAATAGTGATTTTGCTCTCATATGCCAGATATTGCAGCAAAGAGAGAAAATAGGAGAAGGCAGGAATGAAGAAAGCCTGACGCTTGAAAGAAATCACAACGAAAGCGACCGGCTCGAGTGGACAAAGGACGTTGGTGAAGCGGACCTTGACAACAGAAGTTCACAAACTGTTACAATTCGCGTAAGTTTTACTAGGCTTCTTCAAATCTCTTGAAAAGTATGAAAACTGTAGTAGGTGTAATCCCAAACGACACAGTACCCGCGCTAAGTTTGGTAAAAACGGGGAGCATCTGGCAAACTTGGCAAAAGAACGTCCGATGCATGTAACTTTTTTTGAATGAAGACTTTTTGAATTCTAGAAATGCTAACATATTCAGAGTTCAAATCGCTACCTAATTATGTCTTTTGTGTGCCTAAGTTGCCTAAAATCGCTCTGTTTTTGGAGAAAATAGTTTTTGCAATCGTTTGTCAAAAACGTCGCGCGCGTCGAAGTGCGGCTAAACTTTGAGCAGTATTTGCGCAAATAATGAAAAAGCTATCTGTATGTTTTCTTCATGAATTAGGTACAGGTGAGAGAATCTCAAGGCTTATGTTGGTTGAATTTTCGAAATCCTTCATTTAAGAGTTCGGGGTCTTCGCAACAAAACTCCGACTTTTCAGGTATCCCTAAAGCGTGTTTTATGAAAAATTTCGAAAATTCAACCAACAGAAAACTTGAGATCCTCTAACCTGAACCTATTTTATGAAGAAAGCATATAGATTGCTCGCCTATTATTTGTACAAATACTGCTCTAAGTTTCGCCGCACATCACCGCGCGCGACGTTTTTGAAAATTGATGGCAAGAATTATCTAATTCAAACACAAAGCAAAATCAGGGAACTTCGGCCTACAAGTCACATACTTAGGTAGCAATTTGATCTGTGAATATAATGGCGTTTTCAGAATTGTATTTGCATTGGAAGGCCTTAAATCCACATAAAATCAATTAGGTAAGTTATGTGACATGTACGAATCGTACACAGCTACATAGCGTTCAGCTCAAGAATGTGTATGAAGCTTCTAGTCTCAATCTTGTGAGAGGAAAAGACATTGAGAGAATTAAGCTTGAAAAATTGGTTACTTAGAGACGAAAACACTCATGCATTGAAATGATTTTCTCTCGAACATCTTATCCGTGGGAGTGGTCGATGACCGACGCATGTACTACAGCGGAGTTGTCAAAATCTCTCTGTGTGGCGATACACACAAGACATGACAGCTCTTCATCTACTCCCTGCTCCAGGCTTAAATCAATGAGACAACTGGTGTGTGTGAACGCAGAGGAAGAATAAAGAACTACTGAAAAATTACATGGGCCGGAAGTACATATGTACATACCTTCTCGCAATCACGCAAAAGTCATTGTCATTAAGAGGGGTGCTGATTGGTTGCAGAATGAGATAATGTGATAGACAGCTTATGTGACTGGATGAGAAATACCAGGTAAGTATTTTGGGGACTATTTATCCTCTGCTTCGGGGTCAGATTTAGCGTGTGCCCTTGCGGACTCGCGCTGCGAACACGCAACGCATCGGTTCAGTGCGAGCTTACACGCCCGCCCCTCCTCAGCTGATCATGTGGAATTTTCCGACAATTTTCTTGCTTTTTCTGTTTCTTACACCTTTTTTCCACGGTTTTTGATCTTTCATTGCTAGGTGTGTTATATTGCGACCGCTTGCCAAACGATTGACTTCAGAATTAGAGGGAGTCGTCGGCAACGAATAGGAACGGCTAACTTTTGGTAATTTACTTTTATTTCATGGTGTTACCCGTCTAGAATTACTTTTGTGTTTCCTACTAACTGCTCACTACTCTAGCAAGCTTTTCATTGATCGTGAACCTTGTCGGGATTTTCTATTGTGTAGACTAGCTTAATTCTCCAAGAAGCATGAATGTGACCCTTTTTTCTTTTTTTTAAATTTAAGTTACTCTTGTGATGCACATTTTGGTTGTTATGCTTTCTCGTAAAACATTTTCCCTAAATATTGCAAGGTGAAGTGAAAAAATTCGGGCTGACCCATACTTAGGAAAAAGGTTGTAAGAGAAATAAAACAACAAAAACACACTTTTTAAAAGAAATTCAAACCTACAAAAAGATTCAAAACAAAACGAGCTCACTACGTTTTTTTTTGACGCGGGCCAGCCTTAACAATGAAAGTTCTGAAAAGGTTGACCATCAATGAAGAGCTTGCTAGAGAAGTCAGAAGTCAGTAACAAACACTAAACACGGGTTTTAGTTGGGTAACACCGCGAAAACTAATATAGCGAACATTTCACACAGTGATTAACATAAGCTGAAAAAAATACGTGAGAAATAAGAAAATTCATGAAAATTGAGAAAAAACTTCATCATCAGCTGATGAAGGTCAGGTGCAGAAGCTCGTACCAGGGTCAGGCAAACCGTTGTCCCGACCTCGACGAGGATACGTCCTCGTTTCCAGGTGATCGGTATTCTTGAAAAATGTCGAAATTTTAAATTTTATAGAACCCCCTGAGATGGAATTTTTTTTAAGTTTTCAAATCTGGAATTTTTCATTTTTTTTGTAATGTTTATTTAGGTTTTACACCTCACACTAGAAAAAATTATTTCCAAACTGTTTTGTTCGAATTTAGACCCTAGAAAACTTGTTACCGTTGGACAACCATTTTCACCAAGTAGTTGAATAATTTTTCAGATCCGAAAAAAATAATTTGAAGGGAAATGTTAAATAAGTGCGCTAGAGACACGAAAACGTGTCCCCTTCGGCATTCTGACCAAATCCTACTAGTAGCGTTTTAGTTATGCATCTTTATTCTTAGAGAAGGGTATTTGGGTAGCTATGTAGCAGTTTTAATGATAGAAGTCTTCAAGTTTCGGCGCTTGAAGGACAGCTGATTTAAAAAAAAACGGCGAACAGTCAATTGGAATAATGAGGATGGGCGACTTAGGTTGTGAGAAACGGATAGTTTACAGCTTGATGAATTATGGTCTTTACACCTGACATATCTCAACGTCTCATGAATCTTTGGTCCATGGATTTCTTCCTCATATCGGGCAAGTACTATGGGAGGCGCCGGAGATGTGGAAACTCAGTTATACTCGCCGCATCCCTAGAGCGGGCCATTCTGGTGGAGAGAGCGGCGAGGAGTATAGGGGGACTTTAGCACTGTGTAGAGAGCCAGTTCTGATAACAGAGTTCAAAGGTGTCAGAGTAGGCACATGTTGATGTCACGCCGATTTGTGTTTTAGATTGGCGCGAGTTGTCGTTGCCGTCTCCGCGCAAGCGTGATTATAACGCTGACGCCGCGGCCGCCTTTCCCTACTGATTTTAATCCTTCCCACCACAAACAATAATAAACTTCTCACTTCCCCCACTAAATCTAAATTAGCGTGCAGTATTGTGATTATCTCAAATACTGTCGAAGTACTCCACGTTCGACTTTCCATGAATCTCGGCATAATAGTATATCGTATGGGTATTCTTGAGCAGTAGACCGAGATTATACAGCTTTATTCGGCTTACGTTTTTTTCAACAGTTTCCGACGGCGACCACCCAGAGCGATCAGCGATGACGAGGAGAGGTCAAAAATAGGGTTTGGTGTGCCCTTCGTTACCGAAGAGCTAAGCGCAGCAATACGTTCCTGTATACGGAAGGCAGACCTCCAGGACGCAGTACGGCTGATCGAGATCCCTCCTCAAAACCTCAAAGGACAATTGATTCGAAACCGACTGTATGACCGCTTCTGCATAACGCCATCGTGTGTGGTCTGCCCAAACGGAAGGGAAGGGGATTGCGCTAGCACAGGGGTGGTTTACCTAATCACTTGCCAGATGTGCAGAGAGGAATATGTAGGAGAGACAGGTAGGGCTCTCTGCGTTAGGGTTAAAGAACACGTGGACGGTATGAAAAAGTGCAAGGTATCCACTCCTCTGGGAGAGCACCGGGTGCGCGTACATGGAAACAGATGTTTCGATATTGCAGTCACGATACTTGCGCGCGAATCAGAGATTTCCGCACGCAGAACCCTTGAGGCATTTTGGATAAACTCCAAAATCCAAAGATCAATAGAAAGGACGAATGTGTGTCGATTACTCAAGAACTAGCCCCTTTGTTGACCTTTGTGGGTTTTGATCTGCTAATGAGCTTGATCAGCCTTCTGAAGGCTAACGAGGTGGGTGGTCCGATATGGTCCCACTCATTCACCCGCCATCTAAGACCATCTGAGGGTGTCTGGCAGGCTTCAGTCTGCATACTAAAGGTTAGCTTTTCATATTGCCATTTGATGTCGCTTTTCTCAGTTTTCTATTGAAATAGTCCTGACGTTCTGGAATAGTGCTTGGACGGCTAGTTTCCTTATGTAACTTTGGCTTCCAGGCTCTGACGAAGGCGTGATTGCCGAAACGTAAGCCGAATAAAGCTGTATAATCTCGGTCTACTGCTCAAGAATACCCATACGATATACTGTCGAAGTAGTTTCTTTGACCCCACAACTGGACTGAGAGTCCTAGAGGCAGGGTTCACTTCGAAAACGGATGTTGAGCCATCCTTATAAGAACTATGCCAACGCTCACAGCTAGATGCCTCACACGAAAACCGGAGGTATGATGAGTTCGCGTGATTTGTCTCGTCTCTAATAAGCGAATCAGGTAATGCACCCCGAGAATCAACCGCTTTCACTGTCCGCAGCTATCACCTTAGGGCATGGCTGTGGGTGTCAAAGTGTCCGATACAGCTCGAATATGTATCATCGAGAGGAGGTTTTTTGAGTACTGATTCTGAAATCCTCAACCACGCTCTGAAATTTTTGGAGCTCCGGTAGTCGAAATTTTGGTTTACTCTCACAATCTGCACTATTTCGGCCGACACAATCGTTGTTAGCATATAAAGTTACACCCTTGTCTTGGTAGGAAGGCAGCGACAAGGGGCTTTGGTCCTCTAAATGTGATTCCAGTAATCGTCTCTCGCCAATAAGATACTTGCCCATAACGTTCATCAGAGCATAACAAGCTCAGCAACGCTTGCGAAAAAAGATATCACTTCATAGAACGATCACATCTGTCTATCCTAATGCTTGACAAACACATAACTGTTTGTGAAGCGTTATGAGCTGAGATCATTTGGTTCGGCAAACATCGGTGAGTCACGAACGGGTTTTAAAAACTGTTTCGAGCATGAATGGACTAGACGCGTTCTTAATCTGTGAATCGATCCAATCAACGAAGGAAGCATTCCAAACTGTCGGCTAGAGTTAGTTGATCAGCGGTTGTCAATTGTGAACAGTGGATTGTATGCTAATGTTGTTGATGCCCCGATTCCAAAAAGAAAACCATGCCCTCACACTTGACCTCACGCACTCGCAGATGTTGGTGGCCGTATAAAACGCCCCTTTCTCGATCAAATTAAACCGGTCTGGCCGAGCGGCGGAGGTTTCGGAATGATTCAAAACAGCCAGAGGTTTCGGAGTAAGGCCCCATAAATGGCGGAGTTTCAGGGGCAACATGCTGCAAGTGACTGTATTGCTTTCTCTAATACACTTCCATGTAGAACGCGAAAATGGCTGTCCACAATGCACGGTCGGCACGGATTGCACTGATACTTCGCAAACCTTATGGTGCGTTGGCGTAAACTGGGTGCGCATGTATTATAGCATGAGTGCACCGAGTTTGCGCCCACGCACAACAAGGAACGCAAAGTACCAGTACAATCCATGCCGACTGTATACGCGGCATCGAAAAGCCCAGTCTCTCTGCCAATCACGTTTGCCATTCTTCGCAATACAGCTCACTTGCAAGCATGGAGGCAGGTTGAAACGCCAACTCCAGTACCTCTCAACCTCCTGCCCGCGACTGCACGAGAGCTATCCCCTATTCCTAGAGAAGTAGCGTCACAGTCTCTGGGTTACGTGATGACCGCACTGGTCTGACGAAAAGGGAAGCTTATGGGAGCGAGGGCATGGTAGGTGCTCTGGCACAAAAGAGGATCACGCAGAGCTTTCGGGTTGAACAAGTAGGGTGTGGCATGCAACATGCGGTCGGTGAGAGGCGGACGCGCGGAGTTTTCGACATGAACGAAGAGTCTTGGGTCTTGCCAGCCCACTTTTTTTCGTTCTCATAGCAATCCACCTGTTCACCTCCTCTCAACCGGACTATCGACGCCCGCGAGCGCGTGCGTGGGTTCTCGGCAGGACTGCTCAAGGCTATTCGCGTCGTGACTTTTTGACCTAGTTGCGTTTGTTCTCTGAAAAAAGAGAATACAACTTCCCAATGGCAAGCGATTCCTGAAAATCAATTGTCAGTGTACAAGGGTGCCGGTACGTTTCCTTGCAGAAGCTCATGGATGATGAAGGAACGCGTTTCGCGCTTAACAGATTGCTTCAATCTAGGCTTCTGAGAGAAACCTCGCAAGAAGCCTCTCTGTGTTCTTGAGAGGCGTAATCGCCTCATCCGCTTTTTCAAATATTCTGAGGACAATTAGGTCGACTCTGAAATGAGCCTTTTTCCCAGAGTTTTGAACTAACGTTATTAAAATAGAGGGCTCCATGAATGACTATATCTAGCAGACATTTACCTTTTAGTTCAATTGCCTTTGTTTTGGATTACATTGAAGTAGACGAGATTATTGCCTCTCAACACAAAATAGTAGGAAACGGATTCTAATGGGAATTTCTATATATTTTCATGCATCTTTTTACAGCCTGAAACAACTGCAGAACATCATAAGGAGGCCAGTCAAGTTAAATTCACTTAAATACGGGCCTGACTCGAACGTTGTGTATTAGGGCGCATACAAAGTTCGAGAAGCTACTGTAGGAACAGTAGCGCGGTTGAGATCCCTTTAATCTCCTAATGTGACCCACATTAGGTGAAGCATGCGGGTTGTAGTCCCAGTTCCCAAAAATAGAGGAGTTTTCCCGTTTTTCGCAGGAAGGGTTCCACTTGAGACCGCATTGCTTGAATGGAGCATCAAAAGCGAAGAACGGGTCAACTCCTCTATTTTTGTGAACTGAGTCCACATTCCAAACAGGTGTGTGCAGCTGACCTTCTTGGCAGCCGCTCGGAATGATAATTGCATCTAGTGAATCTAAAAATTTTTTACAGAGTTAACGAGCTCAGCTAAAGAGCATGGAGACAAGCATGAAGTGCATGAATGCCTTGAGTTGTAGCCGAAATAGTTTCTATGGTGTGGGGAAGGAAGCACAACGAAGGAAAGAGCTGACTTTGTGGGAGAAGACAAGATTCTTACCTAAGATTCCAGTAGCATTTTGATCCCCATTCAGGGCAAAATCAAAGGTCCTGAATTTGTATTGCACCACATACATAGATCCATGCTAAAGAAGCCCTCACTTGGTAGGCTGGGTGGGAATGGAAATTTCAGTACAAGGTAAGATAAGTATCCCTATAAACATAAGGAAAACGTCAGACACAGATATAAACGATTGTGAAGGGAACGATTGCGTAGCATTGGGTAACTTCTGGGGAGGATATTTTGAACCTCACCAGCGGAAGCTGGCTTTCAGACTGCTTTTGTTTTCTCGCTGAATATGCACCACTTGGGAATACTGAACATTACCTAGTTCCTGCATCTGAATCATAGGCAAGCGCTTATCACGCGATTGTCCAATGACAACACATCATCACAGCGCCTCTTGAAATACTCCAGTCGTCTGACCTATAATAGGCACAGCTCCTTCTCATAATATGCCTCTTGAACTATTGTTTCCCGTAATGAAGTTGTAAGCATCAGCGTAGCCTTGCATTTGTGCTTATACATATGAAGCCAGTCGGAAAATCCTGGGAAGAAAACATACATTACTGGGGTTGCCCAAATATTCAGAAAAAAAAAGTCATTGCGAAAGTCCTGGTTTCCTCTCGTTGCAATGGTACTCTGAGATGAACAACATTTGCAGAAGCTGTGAAATCTAAATGTGTTAACACGACATCTGAATCAACGCTGAGACTGTTTTTCACTCCATGCTGAAAAGACTGGGAGATTCAATCTACGCACGAGAGCTCCAGAGATTAGAAAACGCACACACCCACCTACCGTAAATGTGGAGGGGAGGGAAGTGTAGAAGCGATATTCCAAAACGGGAGCAATTCGGTTATTGGATTGTTGAAAAATTCGGAAATCAAATAAAAACAGAAAAATGAGCTCTAAGTGTACTCCACGACAACGGGAAAGAGCAGTGTTGCGTTTGCGGACTTCCCCTAATGTGCTAAAATCGCCCTCAGCTGCGAACAGCTTCGGCTGATAGGCTAGTTTTTGTTTCCACAAGTACGCATACAGCCGGAGGCAATAAAAAAAAAAGAAAATGTGAGGATGAAAACAATAAACAATAGCTTGCCGATCAATCACAGCTGTTTCGAAAAAAATTATTGATATTACAGTATACTGATACAAGTCCGCAACCGCACCACCGCCTTTTACCGTTGCTGTGGACTGTATATGAAACACTGCTAAGGCGAAACAGATAAGTACTTACCTTGAACGCAGTAGACGCGCTCGAAAATGTTCGATTTTATTATATAAATCGAAGGTTCGAAAATGGAAGTATGCGGAACTGACGAAAAAACCAACGAAAACTGCATGCGAATGGAGGAATAAGTGTACCAAATGGAAGTGGACGAGCTTTGCCTCGCGTGGTTGAAACAGAGAATATTAGCGACAAAACGGTTGAGGTAGCTAAGATAATAGACTCTTACAGGCTGTACTAGGAGGCTCACCTCGTTGGAAGCATCAAAATCCAGCCAAAGCGACCGTATTCGAACGATCAATCTGAACGAGTTTGTATTTTGAGGCGGGGTTCACGAAGCTCATGGGCGGCGTTGACAAAATTTTTTGACATGCATTGCTCAACTTTAGTACTTTTAACTCGTTCTTAACGCTTCTAACGGCGCAAGCCTTCTACTAGGGGCCATACGACCCTAGTAACGTAGGTATTTCAACAACTATTTCGAGCGTGTCTGCTGCCTTTAATTTCTCTATTATAAGTACACCTCTATTTGAAGTACACTTCTAATAGAAGTACAAGAAAAAAGGGGGCTCAAAAATATATGTACACTTTCTTTTTAAACTACACCTCTACTAGTAGCACATTTAAAAATAGGATACTATGGTAAATCCGATACTATGGTACTAGCGCTGCAAAGTCGCGGCGTTGTAGAGGCTGAAAACACTGGAACAGAATCTGCCAATAAAGTCATACTACATCGTGCCTGCTACAGTCAAAGTATCAACTGCAACAGAACCTTTTCTGCACGGTGATGATCGTGGATCCGTCGCGGTATTACCACGGAGCTATCGGGGCCTAGTGGAGTGTCGCGGTACTTTCCCAACACTTCCGCGGCAAGTTTCCCAAGAGAGGCCGCCAGAGAAGTCAAGAGCTCAAACAAACAATTCAAAACGGGTTTTAATTGGGCAAGAAAAAAACAGGTAACATTGATGAACACTGTCCCTATCCCGCTAATCATAAGACAAAATCTTAAGCAAACAAAGCTTACCTGGCAGTCTTAAGCTATACGAATTGAAAGCAGTCCGAACAAGGTCTGAGAAAGGAGAGGAACTAAAAAAAAACCAAAGAAGATCTCACTCGAGCAGTTGATGAGGCGAGGAAGGTTCCAAGATCCCGAAGCGTAACATGCTGCAAGCGCGTCTCCATAATGGCACACATTATATTTCATCCCGAAATAGAGGATAAATTGTGTAAAATACAGCCAATTCAGTTCAACGTGCATTTCATTCAACTTATCGTTTTAATTCGTTATATCTACCACTCTTGTATCACATATGGTAAATAAGAAACTTCAAAAAGGGATTCGAGTTCTCAAGCGCTATTTTAAAACTCTAATAAAACTGTCGGAGAGCTTTATGGCATGAGAAATGCCTGCTTGTAAATTCATATATACCGGCGAGAGCGAGGAAAACATCTGGTCAAAAGTGGCTCATAAATCTGCATAGCAGTATCCTCGCGGATTATTCCTCATCGAGTGGGAACTTTATGGATAAACCACAGCAGGGAAGAACACGTGTTGAACACCACAATCGATTTTGTTAGTATAAAGATATTCTTTGAGCCAGAACTCGGAAAAAAAAAACGAAATGACTAATGGAAAAGCACTTCAGAAACTCTGTCTCTGCTACATATGCATGTGCTTTAGGTGCAACTTGGCCTCAATACGGAGCTCAACCGTAAAGCCATAGCGGAAGTTATTCCTCTCCTCTGCCAAAAAAAAATCGTATGCCCAAGTTAATGTGTGGAGTATTTTTCTGTGCTTAACATCCTCAAACCTGAATCCGCCAAGGCGGAGTATTAACTGAAAAACTTTACGCGAAACTCGTCAGCAGAGAGACTTGATAGCCTCCCAAACAGGGATGTGCGGCAAACCATTTTCATATTTCGGCAAACGGCAATCGGCAAGAAAATCCCAAAAACGGCCGGCAAACGGCAATCGGCAAACGGCAAAAAACCTCATTCTTTAGATCGACCCAAAAGTTATTCACATGTGCCTCTCTATTTTTCCTTTTTTTCCAATACTTATGTCAACGTTCTAATAAATCCTATTCTAGGGACTAGTTCCATTTCAAAGCATCACATGAACAAAAACAAGACATGTGGGGCCTCATGAAAATAAAAAAACGCAGCTGAGGCTTCGCGAGGAAGAGCTGCTCCCGACAGGCACCGAAGCAGCACTATCGCGAAGTCGCAGCGGCAATGTCGTGGCGGCCCCTCGATAGTGCCGCCGCGGGTCCGCGGTAGTGCCGCCGCAGCTCTGCGGTAGTGGCGCTGCGGCTCCGCAGTAGTGCCGCGGCGGCTTTGCGGTAGTGCCATTGCGGCTCCGCGGTAGCGCCGCTGCGGCTCCGCGGTCGGTGGGTGCGCTCTGACAAAATATGACCGGCTGCGAGTAACTCATATGAAATGAGTCATAATACAACTGGGTGGGCCTATGAACAAAAAAAACACACCTGAGGTGCTTAAGTCCTCTGTCTGATAGGGACAGAGTGTATACCCGTTATTTCGACCTAGGAGATACGGGATGTACGTCGAATTTGGGCTATTGAACCAGCAAGAATCTTGTTTTACCACACATAATAGTGAAACGTAGTCGACGCGGGTTCGCTGGCGCATCCTCGCGGAGTTCGTGCGGTTCCAACACGGAACTGCAGCGGTACTGTCACGTTAGTGTCGCGGCGTTGTCGACCCTTAAGACACTGCAACAGATTCTTCACGGCACAGTAATCATCACGGGGCTGCAGCGGTACTGCCGTGAAACTATCGCGGCACAGTCGAGAGTCGCGGTGCTTTTCTGGCACTGCCGCGGCTGGCTTTCTCATAGTTCCTACCCACTTGTGTCGCACAAATGCTTCCTGCTTCTTTTAGCTACACCAGAATCTGTTGAGACTCTGGAACAGAAACTAGAGCACCACATTGGAGTTGGACTATCTACTGTCAACTTAACGCGAGCTGACAGTGAAAATGGAAATAGTATACGAATACAAAGAAAACTATCCGCCTTTTTCCCCATTCACACACTATTTCCAGTTTCTCTGCCAGCTCGCGTTAAGTTGCAGTTTTGCGCGGACTTACCGCGAGCTGAGAAATGTTCGGAAAATCTTTAGAAATTCTTTTCTGAATCAATATTTTTCCAAAAAAGACAGAATGCGACAATTTTTGGGGAAATTTTTTTTCACACTAAGCGTATCTAGTGGCTCATAACGTGACATGTGGGTGCGTAGTTTCAGAAATGTCTGGTACCTTTCCTGAAAATCGTCAAATATGAAGCTCGCGTTCAGCTGCAGTTTACCACAAACTTACCGCGAGTGAACTCGAGTTTTCGATCCCATTTACTACCACCCCAGATAAGTCAAAACCCCGGATAACGGTTAAGCGAACAACGGATAATCGGATAACCCCTAGTGCCTGCATGGCGGCGGGCATAGGCTGCGTTTCCTTTCAATGTTTTGCCGAGTTTTGCCGGCAAAATAACAAAAATTCCGGCAAACGACAAACGGCAAAAAAGTCCCAAAAATGGCCTCCAAACGACAAACGGCAAACGGCAATTGCCGCACATCCCTGCTCCCAAATCACAGTCGAAGGGCGCGAAATAGCTGTTACTATCGTTCTCTGGGCCAAATTCTGGTCCGCATTTGCGGACTACGGCTATTTCATCATGTGACACGTGTTAATCGTGGTGGGACCACTTGGTCCCGGCGCGATTCACCCTTCTCCCAGCACGATTATCACGTGTCGCAAGATGCTACGTCTGTATTCCACAATTGCGGACCGGAATTTGGCTCGGAGAACGATAGTACATGATTTTGTACTTCTGCGCGTCAACCTTCAAGGCAGCACCAATTTACATTGGAAGTCTGCAAGGAAGTATAAAATTTAAAAAATTATGCTCAGTTAAGGGCTATGCCATTTTCCAGGGCATTACAAGTGATCGCTTGTTATAACTAGAGTGTTGTGTTTTACGCAAAACTGCCCGGCTCAGGCAAGATTCGAACCTCCATCGAACGGACATGTTCCCAATTACACCCCATAGGCCCAGCTATGCTAGTCATCAGATAATTCACACATAGACTTGTGATGCCCATCAGCACTCACCCTGATATGAACTGGTAGGCCGATTTCAGCATTGAATCAAGTTAAGCTTAGGCTTTGTGATTCGATGATTTTCTCAAGAATTATCGGACATGCTCGCCCGGAATTCCTTCGTTGCAGGTTCGAATCCTACAATTTTGGGTACAAATCACCTCCGCAGTGCCGTTCAGTCCGCAAAGTGCTTGCTGATTGCGAAATTGTGCTGCGGCGCGGTTGCGGGTATCCTCAGACAGGGATGTAGGATCACCCGGGCGGTGGGATCACCCGGGCACTAGAGTATGTCAACGAATATTCGGAGAACGAATATTTGGCCGAATAAACGAATAATCGAATATTCGAATACTTCGATTATTCGGAAAAAACAACTTTTCGAATAATTCGTTTATTCGAATATTCGGAAAAGCCAATTTCCGAATAATTCGTTTATTCGAATATTCGGAAAAGTCAATTTTTCAAATAATTCGTTTATTCGAATATTCGGAAAAGTCAATTTCTCGAATAATTCGTTTATTCAAATATTCGAACGGCCCAATATTCGAATATTCGGCAGAATAAACGAATAATTCCAGAAAAATAGGAAGCAGAGTCTCCGGTACATGTCCATTTTTGCGGTGCAGAGGTGAAATGTCTCCAACCAAACTGGGTGCTATCTTAGCGGTGAGGGTCCACTATTGCTGGATGCGCTAGGCCCCGCCCATTTTACCGTACCGCACTAAATTTGAGCATCTCCCGGGGTTTCCCTCCCCTGCCAAAATCAGGATTGCAGCACGGAAAAATGGGCGTGGCCAGGTGCGATACAACAGTGCCCCCCCCGCTCAGGTTCCGTCCATAGCAGACAACATAGCGCCGAGTGATGCTGGGTTTGCATCCTTAACATTCGTTATTGATCTGACTCCCAGTGATCACTGCAGGCGCCCTGAAGCCTTGTTTTGACTGCATTGCTGCTGTTTTTCATCTCAGCGATTCTGCACCCGCTGCTGCAGCGACGTAGCAGCGGCAGCGATTCTGTCAAAGTGCATAGGCCCACAGATGATACAGAGATACTATCAATCAGTGAAATTAATGGCTGGTATTCATCAATGACGCGTTTCGACTCGAAAACACTGATCTTGTCATGTGAAGGGGTCAACGTTCATTGGACGAAACGTGTCATTCGCTGGCAATCGCTGCATCGCTGCCATTTTGGCCGCGATGGAGCGATGGTCAGCGACAATTGAGAATCGTTCTTCAAGCATCGATGCAGTAAAACATAGGATTTCGTCGCCGCGACCTAGCGATGTAAGACGTATGCCACGAAGCGATCACATTTGGAGCGGCTTTCCATTGCGCGCGATGAAAGAGGAACAGTTGTCCCTCGCAGGGCCGCAGCGACCACCTGCAGTCAAAACTATGCTTACCGCTGACGGTGGAGGCATAGCGGCAGTAGCGGCTGTCACTAATGTTATCGATATCATCGTTAACCACGTGCCGTCCTCGCAAACGTTGATTGCGCCAGCTGTCGAGCGTCATGCGCCAGCGTTTCAGCGCTGGCCCAGGATCAGGGGTGTGTGGCAAAGGAATTTCAAATTTCGGCAAACGGCAACGGCAAACCCAAAAATGACCGGCAAACGGCAAATGGCAAAATCTGTTTTGTGCTGTAATACACCGACATTTGCGTGCAAGGGAGGGTTGCCAACTTCAGATGAATTTCGGGATTCTATTTTAACATGCCGTAGTAATTGTGTAAATGAACTGGACCACGAGGTTGATATACAGTTTATTGGCTTACGCACGTTTCGGCGAACACGCCTTCTTCAGAGCCTGAAAGGAGCAAATCAGAAATGTGATTACCCGGCCAAATGTCGGCTAAACCTTACTGAGATTCGAGAGAGATTTTTTCCAAAACGTAGCCAAAAACAGAGAAATTTTTGTCGTTTTGTTTTTGGCTACGTTTTGGAAAAAATCTCTCTCGAATCTCAGTAAGGTTCAGCCGACATTTGGCCGGGTAATCACATTTCTGATTTGCTCCTTTCAGGCTCTGAAGAAGGCGATTTCGCCGGAACGTGCGTAAGCCAATAAACTGTATATTTTAACATGTTTAAGGGGGAGGACACTGTTCCACTATCCCATGCTCAGAATCTGCTAAATGCCTCAGGCAGTCCCTAAAAAGGTGAAAACCTGATCAAGCGCGAAGCGAGTAGAGCCGATTTAACGATTGAATTACCTTCAGATGGGTTCAGAATAGATGTAGAAAATTTTGGTGCATTGATTCTGTTTAGATCAGAAATTATGCATTGTCGCCCAAATTCTGATCTATTCTGAGCATGCACAAAGGCAATTCAATTGTAAATCAGCTCAACTCACTTCGGCCGAGCAGTTCTGGCCTTGTTAGAATTTGGACCTTTTCAGGGACTGCCTGAGGCATTTAGCAGATTCTGAGTGTGAAATCTAGGGACACTATCCCTCCCTAGAACATATTAAAAGTGTATCCCGAAGCTCCATCTGATGTAGGCAACCCTTCCATCTGCCAGTTACTATGAGACTGACGTTTCAATAGCCTTTACAGGAAGAAAAATCCTGTATAGCAGAAGCTACTTGAAAGCCTCAGGTGATCAGGAATCACTACCAAGATCAACAAAGCTGTAAGCTTCTCCAACGCCGACAATAATTCTGTTAATTCCTTTCCAGTTGAAGTTTCCCTACAAATCAATACTAGAGATTCAAAAGATGGGCGTCTTCTTGAGCAGAGCAAAGTGTGACAGGCCTGCAAAGGGTTTTCTGAAAGGCTCGTCCCAGCCTAGTCGATCCGGGACGATCAGCAAACCGTAAGCAAGCTTGGTGCGATGGGAGTGTGCGCCGACCTCAGAGACTGTGGACGATACTGGTACCACAATCAGGTGCGAATAGAAGGGTGAATACGCGATGATTGGTCGGGATTGATGGCGAAAGGCAGTTTACACCGCGATCAGCAGCGCCCAGTTAAGGTTATAACCGGAGTGAAAATTTTACTGTTAGTAGCAAGTAGTAGACTCAGGGATTTCAATTTCGCTCACTTCAAACTACGATTGAATGGTTACCCTTGTGAGGCTACAGGAGGAATAGAGTGAGACTAGTGTAGTTGAATGCAGTGCTCACAGTGAAAGCAGTCCTCGAATTTTCAGATCAAGAGCTTCGAGGGGCATGTTGATCAAATGCACAGAATGAGGGGCGTTTGACTGGTACATGCGACGCGCGCGACGGGAGTCCGCTGCGCTCGCTCCTTCACTGGAGCGCCGCGTGCAGTGCGCTAGCGAGCTGGACTGCTCTTGGGCTCTCCCCTTTCTGCGTATTCGACCTACAAACTGGCACAAGCCCAATTACAGCAACAATGTCGGCTAGAAACAAGCAATAAATCGCTTTATACGGTCCCAAAACTTGAATGTGGTTTACCCGCCGCACTCACCTCCCTTGTGGTTACAGAGGAAGTGGGTGGAGCGAGCACACCACGTTCAAGTTTTGGGCCGTATATTGCTATTGGTTGCTCGTTTTGACCCGGTTTCCCACACTGTTGTCGCAATGGGCCTCGAACCCTTGGGTTTCTGGTGAAAAGTTGAATGCGGTTTTAATCGTCGCCTTGAAAGATTTTACATTTTTTCATCTTTACACCATTTCCTAGCAAACCCAGCTCTGTATTTAGGTCAATCTTTAATTTTAGCTAATGATCTCGAAGTAGAAGATATTATTGACCACTGCCTTGAATGACCGCTGTGAATATTGCTCATCTTTCAAAAAGCCGGGCAAAGTGTTTGCAAAATTGATAATTTTCCTGTCCCAATTATTACCATCAGCCAACAAACCGTCGATAAGTGGGCCTATATACACGAGTTCTCCACTGGTTTATATTTCTAAATAAGGCTGCTTTTGCGCTACAGCTTTGATAATACTTGGTTTTGTAATCTTAAAACTTGCAGTAATCGGTGTGCCTCTGAAAAAGGGTTTTTTGCGATTTCGGCATTCTTAAAGAGTTAAGAATTTGATGATTAAAAAAAGACATCTGGAGGCTCCCAAACAATTTAGAACTCGAACGAACTCCTCTCATTATCCAGTCGGGATGTTTTCATAAGTAACCTATTGTAAGGGTGCAATTACACATTGAATTAGCCGGAACCAGAAGCTGGAACTAGTCAAAATAATTATTTGTAGCAGCTCCGAATCGCTGACCAACACAGAGACTGCGGTGAGGGCAAATCCTGTTGTTTCAGCGTTTGTTTGCCGAAAATTTGCCGTGTCAGACGAAAATTTCGGCAAACGGCAACGGCAAACCCCAAAAATGGCCGGCAAACGGCAATCGGCAAACGGCAAACGGCAATTGCCGCACACCCCTGCCCATGATGCTCCGACGCCTTGAGGATTTGCGGCTGGTCCTCTGCTATAGACGGAGCCTTAGATAGCACCCCAAACTGATGAGAAATCCGGATATTGTTGGTAGATATTGTTTCGAAAATCCAGAGACTTTGATCGTATCGTTTAACTACTACTCATAGACAAAGATAAATGTTGTTCTGAATACTCTTATGATATAATGTGAAATGTCTTTTTCGTGGAAGTACATTGGCATTCTAGTTGTACACGAACGAAATTTTCGAAAAAATTTCGAAAAATTTTTCGAAATTTTTTTCGTTCGTTTTTGTTCGTTCGAAAAATTTTCGATTTTCGTTCGTTCGAAAT
Organism: Aplectana chamaeleonis; assembly: GCA_029168955.1. Classification (NCBI taxonomy): domain Eukaryota; kingdom Metazoa; phylum Nematoda; class Chromadorea; order Rhabditida; family Cosmocercidae; genus Aplectana; species Aplectana chamaeleonis. Next base: position 248,379 of record JAPDOI010000765.1, read on the forward strand.
TGTTTCGAACAAAATTTTTTTCATTTTTCGTTCGTTGGACATTTTTTTCGAAATTGTACAACTATAATTGACATAACTTTGATCTATACAATACCACACAAAAAAGGTCAAGAAAGTTGGTAGTGCCGCGAACGGGGGTTCAATTATGCGTACTCGGTCCGTACTTCTTATTCAAAAACTCGTGATTTTAGCCGGATATTCGGATTATTCGTATTCGAATCATTCGAATAATTCAATTATTCGAAAAAGTCAAATTTTCGAATAATTCGTTTATTGGAATATTCGGAGAAGTCAATTTTTCGAATAATTCGTTTATTCGAATTCTCGAAAATTTTTATTCGTTTGATATACTCTATCGAGCACCAAAGGCGAAAACCGCCCGGGTGATCCTTCATCCCTGTCTGAGGATACTCGCAACCGCGTCGCAACACGATTTCGCAATCAGCGTGCACTTTGCGGACTGAACGGCAGTGCGGAGGTGAACTGTACAACTCAGCTCGATGTGATGAACTGATTCCTTTTTCATTTTCTGCGCCTATATGTACAACAGAATATGCGGTTGTTTTGCTAACATAATTCAAAAGAGTAAAAGGAAGTGCACAAAAATGCATATAAAAATTTCTAACATCACATCTCGCGCCACCCGATAACAGATACTGTGTCTCCAGAAAATAAGCTGAAAGCGAATCAAATCAAAGATCACAAGATGTTTCACGATTTCAAGTTTTTGTTCTTCGAAGTTTCAAAAGAAAACAATAACAAAAAACACTTGAAGTGCTCCCAACTACTTATGTAGATCCAAATGCTGCACTTCTGTGTGCAAGTTCAGGTAGACGATAGATATAAGAACTAGGCGCCTCAAATCTCTGAAGGGATGCGCCGCACATTCAACTTCGTAATCGTAGACGCTCTAATGTTTCGTGCCCATACATCGACTTGCGTTAGGGGGAGCGCTTCGAGTCAGTACTTTTATTTTCTAATAATCATCTGGTACTAATATTGCGCCCCAGATGGATAGAAACAGAAATGGGAGGAATTACGATTTCTATATACTGATCTACGATGTTTTCTTGCCTTTCGATTTCCGACTCCCAATGTCCAAAAGCACCCTAAAATGCGGAAGAAAATCGGAGGCACAGCACACGGCAATTGAAAAAAGGCGATGGTGCGGTTGCGTATTTCCACTAGGAATACCGTAGGTTGAGCCGTGATTGACGACAAAGTTGCAAATTTCTCCTGAATTTCGAAGAGAAAACACCGGAAACGTTGAAAAACGGTGTTTTCACTCCCAACACGCACAAGTATTATCAATATATCTGAAGTCCTCACTAGGATACACGTTGGAGTGAAAAGAAAAATAAATTTTTCTTTGTTATTTAACCTTTTTTGTGATTTTTCATCTTTCTTCTTATTCCTGCGCGTATCCATGACAAAGAATTTAGGTATATTGGCAATGTGTGGTCAGGAAAAACCCGTTTCTCAACGTTTACGGTGCCTTTCCTCAAAAATTTAGGAAGAAAGTACAACGTATTCAGTAGATACAAACTGTAAAACCGCGAAATTCGCATGGCTTCCACGCGTGCTGGTGCGGAGCGGAGGTTAGAGACAGCGAAAAAACGCATGGCACACGAAGAAAGCAACATCGCGCGCCGCTTGCGCCATGGGTCGTCAAGAATAGGATTTTTATAGAGGATGAATGGAGCCTCACTTCATACATTTCCGTCATCATAGACCTAGCCAAGGCTCAGCACACTCCGAACAGAAGACCTAATTGCCTCCTTCAGCTAATATCGCACAGAGTCGCAGATATGATAATTCAGAAATATAGGATGTACTGGATACCTAGAAAGCTCAGTTTTAGAATCGAAGACCGCTTTTTCAAACTTATTGAATTAAATCGGAGCCAAGCTTGCAGGAAAAGCTAGTATTACTATTTTTCAGGCATGGCAACGAGCAGACGTAAAGTTTGGGATGAATGAATTAGAAAAATTCAAAGGTAAGGGCTTTTCAAACACAGACATATGTATATAGGATAACAACTTTGTTTAACTACATCACATTTCTGCTAACGAACACAACAGAACTTGTTGGCTTTAGCCGTGGTTTCGACTACTCAGAAGCGACTCCCTTCATGCATCAGCCTTGATCAAACGGAAGAATTCGGAAAGAAAGAGGACCACGAGGAAAATGAATTGTAATTAGCGTGCATTGAGAAGGGCATCGAGAAAAATGTGTCTCTGAATCATTGTCGGTTACAGTAGTAATCACGGGCTTCGAAGAGAAAAGAACATTTATTATGACTTTGTGGGCTTCAAATCCGTGAACATTAATCAAGGTTTTTGGTGAAAGGTGCGACTGCACTCTATTGCTGGTCATAATAATCACGCATAGATGTCGAGTCAGAAGAATGGGAGCTCAGTCAACCAGGAAAGGTTTCTAGACTCTCTGATTCGTGATCTTGCAGGAGAAGTGTTCTACCCAAAGGCTTAAACATATGCAAAGTGCTGTGGTGAAACATGCACATTTCAAGCTGCAAAAAACGTTGCAAAATTACTCATACTTCATTTCCTAGCCAAAATCATCTCAACCATCTGGGATGCGAATATATGTAAAGTGAAATTCGAGTTTGATCATTCAGATCTTCTGGGACTGGACCGCTATATTTCCTTGATTTCCAAAAAGATGTCTCCTTGTCAGATGTTGCGAACGCTTGCCGAACTGGGATTGGGACGTAAACTGAGGTCGAAGACGTGTCCAGGATAAAAACATTTTTCACTTTTCGCCGCATTGTGAGCTTTGAGCCTTTGCAATGACATTAGTCAAGACAGAGAAGCGAAAAGCCAAAAAAGAGAGTGAAACACGAGTCAAACAGCTATCCCATTGAGTCCGTTCGTTTGAAAAGAAATCACAAGCTACAGAATTGGAAATTTTCTGAGTGATCGATTCAGGCCCAGAGGAGAGCGCGCCTAATCAGCTTACTATACCGCCAGCCGCCGATCAGATTTAAACCGCCCGCGCCAGCCGCGGGGAAGATTTAAATGTTGTTTTCTCGAAGAAACGACCCACGGACCTAACTGTGTACTCATACCCGGCTCATAGCCGGCCCGGCAATTCCTAAAAAAAGGAAAAAACAGGACAAGGCCAGAGCGCTCCACCAATCAGATAATCAAAAATTATTGAAGATCCGAAGTGCAAATTTTCGATTGCTTTGAAAAGTCGATCATTCCACAACCATAAAATTTGTATTCTATTTTACGGGCGTCAATGGTGGGGCCGTTTCAGCTGTCACGTTGGACACAGGCTAGCCTGTCATACATGATAAGCATGGAACGGCGGGCTTTCTGGGAGCCTCGTACTCCTCTATCGGACGGCGCTAAAATCCCCCTCGGGCACAGTTGGTGGCTAATCGTGTGTGTTTACGAATGCATTGTTGCTAGTCGTTTTGTGCGCTACGCGAGTAATCAGGCGGATGAACATAATGAGGGGAAAATGCTTGAAACTCCTCATATGCTCTTGAATGAATGAACGCTAACTGTCACATGCTGCTGAGAATCTTCACGTAGTTTGTGCAAACTATCTCTGAGTAGTGAAAAAGTGCAAGCGTTTGCAGCCTCGGGCTGTTTGACGTGCGGCGGAAGCTGAGAATTACGCAAAGTTTATCCTAACATATGCAGCCACTATTTGTGGATAACTAAGTAGTTACCGTAGCAGCAACTAGAGTAGGGAATTATTCATTCTTCAACATCGGGAGCATCACAGAAACCCACAGTAAATAACTTAGGCCATTTCCGTTTCGTGTATAAATATGTGAACCAACCAGAGCTAAGATGAAGCACAAAACACCACAAAGCAAGTACGAATAAGCATATTCTACCATTTATCATGCTACTTCATAGCAGATGCTTACATCCCATAGTCCGAGCGTCATCGACTCATTTTTTCAGAACGTTATATCTTCATCACTAAGGGGATTTGAGACGCTAATAATTGCACACATTGAACACTCTTCGAGTAAGTCGCATTTTTGAGACAGAATTAATATGTTTGCGTCGCAGAAAGGTTATCTTAACTATTTTTGAAGGCAGTGTTCACGATGAATATCATACTTGAGATCGACTCAAA